>CALNHX010003010.1:0-161396 GCA_940337035.1 Agriotes lineatus
AAGGAGGTAGATACCATTAGGTCACAAGTAGAAATGAACAAGGATAATATTAAAAATTTTGAAAACAAATTTGACAGTTATCAAGGTAACGTCAAAAATCAAATTCAGTCATTGAATACCGAGGTGAAAGATATAACAAACTGTTTACAAAATAGCTCAAATAGTGGGAATATCAGTTTTAATGGTGGTATAGTTATGCAAGCGAGTCATGAGAGAACAAAGTTTAACGGGAATAGGCAGGTATTACACCCTATTAAGTTTCTAAAGAAATTGGAAAATTATTTTGATACTATGAAGATTGTAAGTAGTAAAAAGTTACAAGTAGCAATAGAATGTTTAGAACATGAGGTAAACATTTGGGCTGAAAGTCACTGTACTGAATGGGACAGCTATGAATCTTTTAAAGTTGATTTTATTAACAAGTTTTGGTCGAGAAATATCCAGGAAAAAGCTAGGGCTGAAATTTATATGGCAAGAATGTATAACGGTAGATTTGGAAGTTTTACGAAACACGTGTGGTATTGGATTGCGAGAGTGCAGTATTTAGAACCAAAGATACCTGACGAGATTCTGGTAGAAGCTCTTAGCAAACATTTTCCAATAGACGTACAAACAGCATTAGTAGCTTCGCAAGTGCAAAACGTAGAAGGAATGCTAAAGGTTTTTGGAGGGTTTGGAAAATAGACAAACCAATTCAAAATTTGACGTAAGAGAAAAAACGTCAAATTTTCAAACTTCATATCCGTCAAAATTTGGGAATCGCAATGCAAACCAGTTTGAAACAAGAAATAGGATGAACCCAAACAATTACGACCAAAATCAAAATAAAATGTTAAGATTTGACAATAATGTTAGTGGAAGGGAAAATAATAGGAATAGCTATACGATTCAAACAAGGGGTGATTCACCAGTGTCATTTAATGCTAGGGATAGATCACCCAAGACATCGCAAAACCAGGAAAACTAAAGGACCCGGTACAATTAGCTCCAATTGTTAAAATTCGGGTTTCAAAGGAGCAACAAGAGCATATAAATTTTGTGAAAAATTATTTTCAACAATATAACAAAATTCAAAAAGTTCATAATGTAGTTGATTTGGCATGTGATGTTTCGGAAAAAGAAAAAGAATTAGTAAATCAGGATTTACCTTATTTAAATGTAGATATTGAAGGTATTAAGCAAGACTTGTTAATAGATACGGGTAGTTCGGTGAGTGTAATGTCGGAAGAAATGTTCGTAAGAATATTAGAACAAAATAATAAAATACCTATCTTACCATCAGTGGGTTTAACAATTCAAGGTGTCACTGGGGGAATTAGAAAAGTCAAAAAGCAGGCATTAATGTTGGTAAATATGGGAAGTTCAAAACATAAAATAGTATTTTTAATTATTAATCAATTAAATACTACATCCATTTTAGGCATGGATTGGATGTACAAGGTGAAAACTAATTTGAATTTTAACAGTAAGATAATGAAATTTGTAGATGCAGGACAATGTCATGAAGTTTATTTTAAAAATAATTCTAACCAAGATAAAATTGTATCGAATGAATTGAAGTTAATATCAACAGTTAATTTAAATATACAAGATGAAACAAGGTTTGAGATAAAGGAGATACTATTTGAAAACAACAATGAGTTAAGCGAATCATTACAATTACAAAAAGATTTGAATTTAGTTTTGAAGGATCTAAAAGAAACAAATAATGAAACGCAATACATGAATGTTGAAGGAGTGGAGTTTGAAACAGAACCAACTTTAACAATACATCAGTTAAATAAACAATTTAATAAGGAGAAATTATATCCGATACAAGATATATTAGAAGAATATAATGTAATCTTTTCTGATAAGCCAGGCTTATGTAATCGTTTTATTTGTAAATTAAACATTAAGGATGAAACGGTATTTGTACAAAAATCTTATCCAATTCCTTTTGCAAAAAGAACAGCAGTTGAAAAAGAGATAAAAAGAATGTTAGATTTTGGTATCATTGAACATTCAGATTCACCTTATTCTAATCCCATAGTCGTAGTTACAAAAAAGAATGGGTCGGTACGAATTTGTTTGGATGCTAGAAGGTTGAATACAATATTAGTAGAAGATCGAGAATCACCACCATCAATAGATGAATTACTACAGAAATTTAATGGTGTTAAATTTTTATCATCTTTGGATTTAACTTGTGGTTATTGGCAAATCAGATTGCATGAAACGTCTCGAAAATATACAGCATTCTTAGTAAATGGTCGGAGTTATCAATTTAAAGTTTTACCTTTTGGATTGAATGTATCAATTGCTGTATTCAGTAAATGTTTAGATCATGTTTTGGGTCCAGAAGTATTATCGTTTGCAACGGTGTACGTCGATGATATCCTTTTAGCCTCGAAAACATTAGGTGAACATAGAAGTCAATTAGCTTTGGTTTTGGAGAAACTTAGATTAGCAGGTATGACAGTTAATGCTGATAAAACAGATCTATTGATGGATCACATAAAATTTTTAGGATATGTAATTAGTCCTCAAGGTATGAACGTGGATCCTGATAAAATAAAGACCATTCAAGATTTTAAGCCACCTAAAAGCAAAAAAGAATTACAATCATTTTTGGGAATATGTAATTTTTATAGAAAGTTTGTCTGCAACTATGCTTCGTCTGTAGTTAAACTTACTCATCTATTAAAGAAGAATAATAAATGGAAATGGAGAATGGAGGAGCAAGAAGCTTTTCAACAAATAAAAGAAAGATTTATTAAGATAGTAACTCTTTCACATCCAGATTTCAACAAAACATTTTATATTGCAACTGATGCATCGGGTTGTGCATTAGGAGCACATTTGTTTCAAATAAACGAAGATGGTTCAACAGAAAATGTAATTTTTGCTAGTAGAGCATTACTAGAAGCTGAAAAGAATTATATGACCACTGAGTTAGAACTATTAGCCATAGTGTTTGCTTGCAAAAAATTTAGAACTTATATTTTGGGATATGAAACTATAATTTTAACGGATCATAAAGCTTTAGAATTTTTAAGTAGCTGTAAAGCTTTGAGTGCACGTTTGATGCGATGGAGTATGTATTTGCAAGAATATAAACTCAAAATACAATATTGCAAGAGTAAGGATAATTTAGTAGCTGATTTCTTATCTAGATATGTGTACGGTGATGAAAAGAAATTGAATCCATTACTAGTAGCTTTGACTAGAGAAGTAATTCCCAGAACACAATTACCTAACTTACTTAACAATATAGAAAATGATCAGAACACGGATCAAAATATATTTTGGATAAAGAATGAAATGGTAACGAATGAACAGGGAAAGAGTGATGAATTGAAATTAAATTATAAGATTCATGAAAATATATTGTTTAGAAGAAGCAAGAGAAGTGAAGAATGGTGGTTACTATGTATTCCAGAAAAGTTAGAAAGAGAATTGATAAATGAGTATCATCAAATGTATGGACATTTTGGTATCAAGAAATGTACTGCACTATTAAAAGAAACTTGTTATATTACAAATATAGAACGTAAGGTTCAGAAAATATTAAAATACTGTGATTTATGTCAAAGAACTAAAGTAAGCAACAAAAGTCAGAAAACTCTCATGAGGAACATTGAAGCATTACAACCATTACAAATAGTATCTGTAGATTTGTTTGGTCCTTTACCTAGAGGAAAGTATGGAGTTACTTGTATATTTGTAATGAGAGATATATTTACAAAATTTGTTAAACTATATACAATCAAGAAACCAAATACTAAATCATTATTAAATAGAATTTTAAATGATTTTATAATTAATATAGGTAAGCCAGTTATAATTTTATCAGATCATGGATCACAATTTACATGCAGATTATGGAAAGAAAAACTTAATGAACAGGGGATACAGTACAGGTATTCTGCTATTTATCACCCACAATCAAATCCAGTAGAAAGGATCATGAGAGAATTAGGCAGAATGTTTAGGTGTTATTGTAATATGAAGCATACAAGTTGGCCAAGTTATGTACAACATATAGAAGATTGTTTAAATTGTGTGGAAAGTGATACTACAGGATCAACACCTTATGAATTAATGAAAGGTCATAAACCGACTAGAATCATAGAAAATTTAATCAGATTTCCTGAAAGAATTGACACAACTACAGATCTAAAAATACAGTTAGCACAAGAAGTTTTTTTATCAAAGGCTCAAAGAAGAAAACGAAGACATGATAAGAATGTGGAACGTCCTATAAAATTCATGAGAGGCGATTTAGTATTAGTTCGAAATCACTTACAATCGTCAGTAATAGAAAAAACGATTAAGAAGTTCTTTTTACTATATGAAGGTCCATATGAAGTGGTCAAGGAAGTAGGGGAAAATGCCTATGTTCTAAATTATCCTGGGGAAAATAGGTATAAGTATACCCAAAATGCTTATAATTTAAAGAAGTATTATCATGAGAATAATATCAATAATGTAGTAAATCAGGTTATAGTATATCACAATAATGTAGATAAAAATGTTAATTGGAAAGAAGTTATGTCATGGGGTTACCTTAATAATGATGTAAATACAGAGTAACTTGGTTAACAAGGTTAATTTTAGAATTTTAATATTTTTGAAATGAGTTAAGGTTAATTGTAAATAATTTAAAATAGACAAATATCAATTTTTACATAAAAGCTCGTTAGAGATCTTTTAAATGAAAAAATTGGGGGGAATAAACTGTAATGTAGCATGCTGTGAGAATGCTTAATTATTTTCAATTAATATCAAGATATCAAAATGGTATCATGTGATAACAAGTGTAAGAGAATAACGGGTGGCAGTAAATATTAGCAACCAAGAGGTTGTTTACAAGGGTTGAAAAGTTTCTATAATTTAAAGATTATCAGTCAAAATATTCACATTAAAGGTCGAATAATACCTTTAATTGTGAGGATATAATTCAATTTGATACGTGTTAGTAAGAATAGCCTTCTGCACGATCAAATACTGACCAAGGGGTCAATATTAGTCTTCACATAGTGAGTTGGAGATTTATAGAATCCATTTCAAGTGGTCATTGGTGTACAAGCTATCAGTTTAGTGAGTGTTTGTGTGTGTGGCATGCTGCAATACCGTTTTAAGAAAATATTAAACGGTCAAGTCTGCCTACAACGAGCTTTTATGGGTCATCATCATCTTCAAGTAGGTGTTTGACGACTTCGATCAGTGTGAAACTGATATTAGAGCAACATCCCAAGTACGAGTTTGGCTGTTGAAGGTTAGTGTATTCTAGTAACAGTTTGGATACGGCAAATTTAGAATTTAAAACGTGTATTTAGATTTAGAGAATCTTAGAATATTAAGTTTTCTAAATTAATATTGTGATTTGAGTACTCGACGGTTTCGATCTTTATAATTAGAAATTTATCATTTTGGTCTAGTTATTTTAAAAAGTATTTAACCTCATTTATTGGAACTTTCATTTAATTAAATAATTTTGACAACTTTAATCTGACTATTAATTTGTAATGTCTATTCAAACGTTTAATACACTATAACAGTTAATTAGATTCAAACTCAAGTACTAAGAGTGTGATTTAAAATAATCAAACTAATATTTATTTGGTCATTCAAAGTACAATTCATTAATACAGTATATATATTTGACATTAACTCATTCAGCTGGGAAGTACAGAGAGTCTCAATTGCTAAATAAGCTGGCTAGCCGAGGTATATTTAAACATGACATAATTTCAAAGTCAATTATGAAAGTATGATATATGTCAATATATGATTCAGTTGAAAGCAACAAGGTAAGTGAGAATTATATACATTATTATTGATATTACTTCTGTGAATTAAGCAAACAGGGTAGATATCACTAATTTTTATTATACATTAAAATCTCCTACAAAAGGGGTGGTGTAATAAGGGTTAGGACAAACTTAGGATAGGGAGTTCGACCGCGAGAGACACAGACGCGGACAGAGTCCAATTTAAGTTAAGTGTAGCATAAGTTACCAGATAGGCTTTAGTTAGTTTAAATTTAGGTTAGGCAATAAGTCATAATTAATACATCAACATGTAAACTCGGGATAGAAATTTATAGCAAAAGCAGGTGTAGTGCCGAAAGGCGGGGCACCGGCCTGAATGTACTTGTATTAAGTACCCAAACAATAAATGAAATGTTACGGAAAAGTTTCATCATAATGAACACTCAAGAGCAGTCGATTCGTCTAATTCAATTTTACAGTGCATACAAGATGTGGGATCCCAAAGATCCTAAATATTTGAACAAAACGCAGCCCGAAGACTGTTGGAGAGATATTTCAGCAGAAATGCAATGGCCTGTTAGTGAACTGAAGAAAAAAATGGATTCCTTGTTGGGTTCTTATAGGCGAGAGAAGAGCAGAGAAAGAAAAAGTCGTATTACAGGTACAGGTAAAGAATTTTTTTATTGTATGTTTACACTTACACTAAGTTATTTACAAAAATATTATGAAACACAAATTACAAAATTCCGAATCATATTTATATAATATTTATTTTGTATTTTTACTCTGTTGTAGGAGCTGAAGACGTCTACAGATTAAGGTGGTTTGGCTATCCTTATTTTGATTTTATGAAGAACAAAAATGAACCTGGAGACACTCAGGATACGATGCCGATCGTAAGTATGTTGTTACTATGCATACTGAAGTTGCCACGGGATTGAGCCATTAGTCATAAAATGTGTCGCTAAGTGCAACCGTATTTCTTTTGCGTTACGAGTACCACGCCTAGGAATCGCTGCAGTTGGTGCGAATGTCATTTCATTTATATTATTTCTCCATTGGCCAGGAATGAGTACACCATCTTCAAGTTCTCTGTCAAATAGCTCGGGTGGAATATTATTGCGAGAAGTGTTTTTTCCGGATATAATTATACAAATATACAGCTGTTAAGACAACTTTTGTTGCTTTGTTTGGCTCTAGCAAAATAGGTTTTCTAAAAACGCGAAAAATGGCACTTAATATGCCAAATGCATTTTCAACGACACGTCGAGCTCGGCTGAGGCGATAATTAAATACTCTTTCTTTGGAACCCTTTCCTGGGTTACCCTCAAATGGTTTCATGGTATATTCGTTGAGTACAAAGGCTTTATCTGACAAAATAAAGTAGGGCACTGTAGTTACATATGGTATTTGCAATACCTTCTCCCTAGGCACATTTAGTTCTTTCTCTTCTAGTTTTCTATATAACGTCGCGTTCTTAAAAACTCCATCATCAGAGATTCGCCCTACGTTCACATACAAAAAATTGTAGTTAGCATCAACCAATCCAAAGAGGACAATGCTTGGGAATTGCTTATAATTATCATAATCAGTCCCACTATTCATCGGTGCTTGCAACATAACGTGTTTTCCATCCATTGCTCCAATCGCGTGGGGGAAATTCCATTTCTTTTCAAATTCTTCTGATATAGCGAGCCACTCTTCTTCTGTTGACGGAATCTAGAAAAAACTACTACTATTAATTGAATTTATGTTCTCGCTTTGTCCTTTGAATTTGTTTGCGCTTTGTCCTAACCCCGTTTTTGATGTATCTGTGTGCAAAGTATAACATTTTATATCTAAATATTTTTTTCAGGAGGAGAGTCAGCAGTCCTTTCAAACTTCAGACGCAGTCGTAGATACTGAGAACGCCGCATATACCCAGTCACAACTATCGGAGTCTAACATACCTGAAGAAGGACCTAACATACCTGAAGAAGGACCACCACAGACATTAGCAGAACAACATACAGAAGAAAGATCAGTAACTCACATGCCTACACAAGAACCTGCACGTAAAAAAAGACGTAATAATCCGAAGGCTTAAACGCAGCCGCAGGTAGATTCCGCTGACAGCATGCTTGCAGAAGCCCTTGACTGCCTACAAAAGACTTCTAACGACATGAACGATCCATACCTTTCTTTTAGAAAATACATACCCAATGAGTTAAGAAAGTATGATCCGCAAACCTTAGCATGTGTAAAGAACGGCATAAATAATATAATTTTTGAAGCAGATTTAGGCAAATACACGCATTAACAATTTACTCCAGGATATTTTACACAACAGTACCTCCAATCATCTACATCATCGTCACATATCATGACACCATCACCTGCCGTTACACCATCACCTGCCTTTACACCATCACCTGCTAATCTTGATTTGGAAGCTCGAGATATAACACATTTGTAAAAAATAAAAGCGATTACATTACAATTAATGTATTAATTGTAAAATTTAAATAAATATTATAAATCATAGAATTATTTTTTTACTTACCTTTACGTAATCACTTAAGGCCTCAATAATAGCATCGCAAACTTCAGGAATTATTTTTGAGATACTCTACTTCGATACTCGAAATATATATTGCAAGCTGCTATAAGAGTCTCCGCTCGCTAAAAATCTTAAAGTAATTAAAACTCGTTCTCGTACAGTGATTGCCTCTCTATAATTTGTATCGCACTTATTAATTTTCTCAGACACTAATGAGCATAAATTTTCAAAGTCTTGTAGGGACATACGTGTAAAATTATGTACGGTTTTATCATATGTCAAATCCTTTAGTAATTTATTTCCGTATTGATTGCGACGCTCATAAAGTTTTTTAATCCAAAAGCGTCTTGGTCTTTTTTTAAAACGTGACTGTTTCCTTTTTCTTAAACAATAAGCTACTATAAAAGTAGCTGCAGCAGAAATTACACAACTACTGTCCATGTTGGATGCTCGAGGGCTTCTGATGGCTCGGCCTGCCTCGCGAGGCTCGCCTCTGTATTTCCGGGCAAACTACTGAGACTGCCTCGCGAGGCCAGCTCGCGAGCCGCACATCGAGGCTGCCGCGCGAGCCCGTGCGCGCCCTGTGTAGACGCGGCTATTCACGTACGCCGCGCGAACCCGCGGTTTCTCGTTCATTTTGCATTAGGTAATTTGAAAAATGGATCGTGATAACTCGGGAGGTAAAAGTAGTACAAGTACAAAGAAAAAAAAAGTACTATTGCTCTTTCAATGACCAGTGGTTAAAAGAACATACGTGGTTATCGAAAACAGACGAGTTCACAGCAAAATGTAACGTATGTCAGCATTTATTTTCGGTAAAGTTTGACGGCTTTGGAGCAGTGAAACAACATGCAGCATCTTCTAAGCATCAAAAATTTTTTAAGAACGCCGAAGGCAATCGAGGTATCACATCTTTTTTTCGGCGAAAAACAGCATTACCGCTGCTGAAGTTACTTCAACTTTTCATGACATCAAACATCATCATAGTTATAATAGTCAAGATTGTGGACACAAATTGAACGCTGCCATGTTTTCTGATTCGACGATTGCGAAAAAATATCATGCGGTAGAACAAAAGCGAGCAGTATTGCTGAAAATGTTTTAGGGCCGGCTAGTCACGAAAGCCTAATCAGTAATTTAAAAACAAGTCAATATTTTTCAGTAGCCAGTGATTCGTCAGAGGAAATTTAAAAATGTATCCATTATTGATTAAATATTTTTCATTAGAAAATGGCATTCAAACCGGTTTATTAGACTTTTACGAAGATTACCAAGAAAACACCGAAGCAATTAAAGATCAGATAATAAATATTTTGTATAAAAACGGCCTTGAAGTGAGTCAAATCTCAGCATATTCTGCCGACAATGCTGCTGTTAATTATGGAATAAATGTTTCTGCTTACCAAAAGCTTAAAACTTTAAACTCGAGAATATATAAAGCAAATTGCAAGTGCAGTCTTATGTATTCTTTATTTTACGCAATATATAATGCAAGTCTTTCAGAACGCCATTAAATTACTAGAATCCGACAGAGTAACAAGCACCGAAATTCATGACATAATGATTGATTTGAAAACGAAGCTACAAAACAGACAGGCTGATCAATTTTATGGTAAATCTGCCATGGATTTATTAAAGCAGTTTGATGAACCGCAAAAGACAAAGTTTAAAACTGATGTCAATATATTTTTTGAGCGTTGTTTGAATTATTTACTAAAATGGTATAACATTGATGATCCGGAATACCAAGCAATGAAAATTTTATCTCTAAAAGAACCAATTAAATGGACAGGCATTATTAGATTGCAAGAAATTTTAAATATTGCCTTAGATCAAGACAAGCTGTACGATGAATTTTGCGTGAAATGCAACCATATCTCATTGAAGAGAATCAAGTTGATTTACGCTGGGTTGATTTCTTTGCGAAATCAAAAGATAGAAATCCCTGTCCTGAATTGAAAAAACGTTTGTTCTTTCTATTCCTGTGTCTAATGCTTCCTGCGAACGTGTTTTCAGCATGATGGAACAAGTATGGAGCAAGGAAAGAAACCGGATGAATATTTCATTAGTAAAAGCAGAGTTACAAATACTAACAAACTTCGATTTTTCATGTAAAAACTTTTATAATTTTGTGGTAAAAAACCCTCAAATATTAGATGCTGCTCGAAAGCAATGTAAATATAAATTTAAAAATAAAAATTAATAACTATTTAAGGGTTTTTTTTTTGCAACTCCACCCCTGCCCCCCCGATTTGTTAAAATCTTCCCGGTTGGTTTTTCGAGAGTTGGCAACCCTACCTGTATTATAGTAAGAGTGGTGCGACATTTCAAGTTTGAAAAATTCAAAATTCCTGGTTGCGGAAAAGTTGTGTCTAAGGAAAGCAAGTATTTTACTCTTATCACAAAAAATGATTGGAGTTGGTCTTCCACCTCCCCAAGGTCAAATTATTTTCTTATATAAAACGGTGGTGGGGAGGTGGATGATGAACTTAAATCATTTTATATTATAAGAAAAAACTTATTATCTCACTATATACAAACTATTTATCGGTCAGGCATCTTTATAGGTAAAAGTTAGAAAAATGTAAAATATAACATGCTTTTCGAAAAAATTTATTTCCCGCTTTCTCTTCCTAATATTAAGTGTGTAAAACAAATAAATTCAAAATAAATTAACTGATTATATTACTAAACTTGCCAACACTTAATGATAACCGTAGAAACCTTCATAGCGCCCATTTCTCCCCACCATAGCGTAGCAATTTGCGCGTTACAGGTGGATTATTGCCAACCACGTAGAGATGGGCGGAACGATGCGTTAGGTCGAACGTTCCACACGTTCTCGTTCCGAAAAAATACCGTTCCAAAATAACGTTCTTCGAGAAGTATACTAGATTTCCTTCAAGCCTCTTCAATTTCGATCCAATCTTTGAAAGCAGTTGGCTGTGATGGAACGAATTGCAATACAGGACATAAGGCAGGGGTAATAACTTTAATAGAAAACACTTTGGAGAGACCACTGCAATGGATAATCTGCCTCTTTCATGCTAATGAACTCCCCTAAGGCATTTAGTCCAACACCTAGATGGAAAAACAACTAGACCTCAAGCATTTCAAGTCCTATCGGGCAGATGCTAGGGCGTTGTAAGAATCTTCCCTTTGTCAAATTCAGACGAATTAAATCAACTCTTCCAGATATGCAGACCAGTGATTTAAATTGCGATCAAAAATACGTTTACGATATTTGTGAAGTTGTTGTAAGTGGAACTTGGATGGAAAACATGCCAAAACGCAATCCTGGAAAGCTTAATCACTCCAGATGGTTAACCACAGGTAATCGAATCCTCAGGCTTTATGTAGCTACTAAAGACCCGTCGGATAGTTTGGTAACATTAGCGACATTTATAATAAAAGTTTATGCACCGATGTGGTTTAAAATCAAGCAGAATTCTTCATGCATTTACGGGTAAAAGCATATTTTTGATACCATTAGACTAAGTCGATATTTGCCAAAGGAGTTAAGAAATATAGTTTATGGTGTCATTCAAAGAAAGGATTACTTTGGACATCCCGAAAACGTTTTGCTTGATATGCTTTGGATGAAAGAAAGTATATTAGAAAACTTGCCTATCATAGAATATTAAAAGCACGAAATAATAAAAGTCATGATATAAACGTTCGCAATTTTATTATTCCTTAGTTTACCTTTGATTGTGAAGAGTATATTGGGTTATTAGATTGGCAGACTATTAAATACAACGAACCTCATATTACAAGAGGTTTATCTGAAAAGGATTTAGCGCAAGTTGTAGAAAATCCTAATGTTTCTGCGATATTATATTGTAGGGATTTGCCTTGTCATAGCCAAGCAGTTGAAAGAGCGATAAAAATTGGTCACGCAAGCATTCACGTCGGTTTGTCAACCAAAGAGAAGGGATGAGATTATTCGAAACACTTTGGACTCCAGAGCAAAAATGCCAAACTTTGAAAGCAAGAAAGATTTTAATATTGAATAATCTCGTAAGTTAATTTGTATATGTGGTTTTCACTTAAAAATAAAAATATTAAACTTTTTTGTTTTTTTTAACAAATCCTGTTTTCAGATATAGCACTTGGGCTGATAAGGGTTGGTGGAAGAGATGTATGGAGGATATGGTAAGTTGAGAAAAAGAAGTAGCAGGCATAACTAAGGTTAATTTTTAAGAAAAAAAATGATTTTTGGTCTTTAGCCATCGTAGAAGTAAATTTTTCAAAAAAAATAAATAAAAACTGTATTCTAAAGAATGTTGGGGAAGTGGAAGGGGTGATCCAAAAAAACTGAAAAAAATGCGATTCATCTTCTAATTTTAATACACAACTTTCCTGCATACAGGCATTTTAAATTTCAAACATTTTTTTTCACACCTATAGCGACGCACCACACTACTGTATAGTATAGAGCGCGCGATCCTCGGAATCACTAGAGAATTTATTTATGAATACGCTGTGGTGCGTCAGACAAATCGGCGTACGATACAGAGCAATTGACAATTTCAGAAAGGCGCGCGGCGCGTGGTTTTGCCTTGAATTGTAATAGCAATTAGCAATGGCGTAGCTACAATGCTACATTGCCCCGGGGCTCCCCTACAACTCAAAAAAAAAAAAAATAAATAAAATTAGTACTAGAAAACATATTTGAGAATTCAACTTAGTCCAGGGGCCCCAATTGTACGGAACGACGCATCTAAACTCTAAACGTGTGTTTAGAAACTAGTCACGGTCACGTTCGCTGCAATCTGCATAAATAAGATATATCCATTTGTGTGGTGTGTGTGAATGTTCAATGAGTATTTTTGGATAGCTGGACCCGGACGCCGCACAGTGGGTCGCTTTTAGAAATTTCTGGCCAAAAGTAGGAATGATTGAATTTTAACGACTTGCAGGAAATATCTAAATTACTGCGTAATTACTAAGAATAAAGATCATTATTGAAGGGAGAAATCACGATAAACCCCATACCTGGCCAATTTTCACTCCGCAACCCTTAAGGCACCCCTAAACGATAAATAATATTGCACAATATCTGTTATTGCACAATATTATTGATCGTTTAAAGCGGCCCCTAGACGATCAATATTTACGTCAATATATTGCACAATAATTGACATTGTACAATAATATTGAGCGTCTGTAGATCACATTGAAAGATTGCGCAATATATTGAGTCAATCAAAAACAGTTTGATGTTTATTATGCAATCTAGTAAATATTGCAACGTCTGTTGGCAATATTGCACAATACTGGTTCAGTTCTGTGTTAACAGTGTTGGAGTAAACATCTACAATGGCTACAAAGGGAAAAGATGTAGAAAGAAAGTTCATTTTAGAATGCATTGAGGTGTATCGGAGCTTACCTGCTCTGTGGGATATCAAAAGTAAGGAATACAGCAACAGAATTAAAAAAAATGAACAGTACGAAGAGTTGCTTCGTAAATATAGAGAATACTATCCGGATACTGATAAGTCGCAGTTAGTAAAAAAATTTAATTCGTTGCGCACTAACTTCAAAAAGGAATTAAACCGAATAAAATATTCTGAAAAAAGTGGTGCTGGGACAGACGATATAACAGAACCAACATTATGGTATTTTGATGACATGAAGTTTCTCGTGGGTCAGGACGAACCAAGTACGTCGCAAAATACTATTCGGATTGAGGATGACAAGGAAGCTGAGGATGATATGGACGATGTGGACAATAATGTAACAATAAATACTTCTACAATTACTGTAAGTAAATACAATTTATTAATTTATTCATAGTTTCACTTATGCAAATTTATGTTGCCATGCAATCTGCCCTTCATTATTGAAGAAATCGCAGTAACTATCTCTGATGGCTTTCGCAATTGTGGGTGAATTTCTGGCATGAGTTGTACGAAGTGATGTGGACTGTCCAGTTGTTCTCCAACTTCCTTCAACAATAATTCCTGACTCAATATCTTCTACATCTATAGAATTGCTGCACATGTATATTTGAGGCTGGTTTCTTCTTAAATAATTGTGCAAATAGCAACATGCTAAGACAATTATTTGGGATTTATCAGGAGATAGCGCAATAGGTCTTTGAAATACACCGAACTTGGAAACTAAAATCCCAAATGCATTTTCTACAATCCGACGTGCACGACTTAGTCGATAATTAAAAATTCTTTTTCCCACGGTTAATCCTGTTTGGCTATAAGGTTTCATGAAATTTTCTGTCAGTGCAAAAGCGTCATCCCCGACAAATACAAAAGGTAGTATTTTTTCACTATTTGGTAATGGAGCAGGTTCTGGGATTTGAAGTGATTTATCTGATAATGCTTTTCCAAATGCAGTATGAGCCAAGACACCTCCGTCTGATATTCGCCCATTGATACCAGCATCTACCATAATAAATTCATAATTGTAATTTACAACTGCCATCATTACAATACTGCAAAACTTTTTATAATTGTAATAATGCGAGCCAGTGTGTGGTGGTTTTTTAATTGCCACATGCTTTCCATCTACTGCTCCTAGACAGTTCGGAAAATTCCATCGATCATTAAATCCATTCGCAATAGCTTTCCATTCAGCTTCTGTTGCTGGCAACTGCAATTAAAAAAAAATAAAATTATAAAATAATAATAAAATTATTATTCACAGAAAGGTAATGAGAGGTTTACTTAAAATACGTATTAATTTACAGCGCAAGAATGGTCCTCCAAAAAAGAAGGCAAAGAAACTTGATGAGTCCGAAGAATTAATATCGCTAGCACGCAATCACCTTCAACAACCTCAAACTGACTCAGACAAAATTGCTTCAGCTTGGGCAGTAGAGCTTCAGAAAATGACACCGCAGCAACAAATGTTTGCGAAAAAGGCTATCAATGATGTATTGTTTGAGGGACAAATGGGCACTCTGCACAGGGATTCTGTACAAATTAATTGTTTTAGTCGCACATCTACACCATATACTACTATGCAACCAAGTCCCAGTTATTATGATACCCCACATGCACTACCTCAACTGACAGGACACATAGAACAACTTCCAGGATCCTCTCATTCTAATACTTCGTCGCATAATACTTTGTCGCAACCCACTACTTCTCACTACTTTTCAAATTTTCAATAAAATGTAAATAATTGCTACATATAAAATAAATTTTGTATAATGTTTGAAATAATCGTTGTATTTTACTAACCTTTATGTAATCCTTCAGGCAGTTTATTATAGCTGTGCAAGTTTCCATTACAATTATGCCTATGGATTGTGGAGATACAGCACTTGTGAATTTTAAATCTTCAAAATTATTTCCAGTAGCTAGATAACGTAGTGTTATTGATAAACTCTGACTTGGAGGGATAGCATCTCGCATTATAGTATCCCTTTTTTGTATTTCGGATGTAACCATTCTCAGTAGTTCATCAAATAATGCACTATCTAGTCGCAAAAACATTTTAAAATCACTTGGTTCACTAATTCTTAGTTCACTTAACAGATTTTCATGAGTGTACTTTTTTCTTTCTTTAAACCATTCCTTCATCCACCTGCGCTTCTTTTTTTCCTTCTTTTTTGAAGCTATAACCAATGCTATAGCCACACAACTTGCTGTCTTCTTATTATTCCACATGTTGACTCCACAAGTATCACCCGTGAACTAATTTATTGAGCAATAATATTGCACCGTGTGGGTTGGCCACAATTGACACAATAAATTGTGCAATATATTGACGTAAATATTGATCGTCTAGGGGCCGCTTAAGTTACATATTAACGACTTGCGCAATATATTGAAGAAATCAAAATAAGTTTGATTTTTATTGAAGGTTCGTCAATATATTGAACAGTGTGAGGGCAGTTTCGTAGTATTGCGCACTATTCTGCCAGTCTGTCGCTGATTGTTTAGGTAACTAGTTGTTAAAGTGTAGATCAACATGCCTAGTGTTAAACGTGCTACGTCGAAAGTTGATGACAGGCAGTTTATAATCAAAGTTACAAGATGTTATAGAGATTTACCTGTGCTATGGAAAGTCAAAGATGATGAGTACATGGACCGGCAGAAAAAAAATGACGCGTATGACCTTCTTGTTGTAAAATACCGAGAAAAATACCCAGAAGCTGATAGAGAAGATACGAAGAAGAAGATCAGTTCCTTATGAACAAATTTTAGAAAGGAATTTTAAAAAAATTCGGCTTCAAAACCAACTGGCACTGGAACTGAAGACGTGTACGAATCTACGTTATGGTATTTCAGTGAAATGCTTTTTCTGCAGGATCAAGAAACTCCAGCTCAATCAATTAGTACCGTAGACGCAGAGAGAGATGGAGAAAATATTAATGTCGATGCATGAAGAAATGTAAGTAATTTATTAAGCACTTTTTACATTTAATAAAATACATATGAAAAAATGGATAGACTTGAATATTATAGATATTTCAAATGAAATTATGTTGCCACAGAACCTTCCCTTCGTTGTTAAAGTATTCGCAGTAGCTGTACCGGATCTGTTTTGAACGATCTGATGGATTCCTGCTGTAGCTATTTTGCAAATTTACTAATTCTTCATTTGACCTCCAAGACCCGTTAATTATATCCCCAGTTTCAAGATTTTCTATATCCGCTGAGCCTTGAGAGAGGTATGTACTTGATATATTCCTTCTTAAATAGTTGTGTAGGTAGCAGCAAGCTAGAACAACTATTTGAGTTTTTTCTGGTGATAGTAAAATAGGCCTTTGAAACACACCAAATCTAGCAGCTAGAATGCCGAATGCATTTTCAACAATGCGGCGCGCTCTACTGAGTCGACAATTAAAAATTCGCCTTTGTTGAGTTAATTCTGTTTGGGCGTACGGCTTCAACAAGTTTTCACTCATGGCAAATGCATTGTCTGCAACGAATACAAACGGAAGTGTCCTTGGACTGTCCGGTAACCTTCCAGGCTCAGGAAGTCCAAGACTGTTGTTATCCAATTTTTGTCCGAATGTCGTATAGCTTATCACTCCTCCATTCGAAATCCGTCCGTTAATACCGACATCAACCATTCGAAACTCATACTGTGGGCCAACAACTGCCATCATCACTATACTGAAAAAGTTCTTGTAATTATAGTAGAACGATCCTGTATTTGGAGGTTTCTTTATTGCGATATGTTTTCCGTCTATCGCACCCAGGCAATGAGGAAAGTTCCATCGCTTCTCAAACCCATCTGCTATTTTTATCCACTCGTTAGGCGTGTTAGGCAGCTAAAAACAACATTATGTTAATTTCCGTTTAACGAAACAGTTGATAATAATTAACTATTTCCACTGTTTTTTCCAGAATTATACCCCGAGTGTTTGGGAGCCACCAAAAAAGAAGGGAAAAAAAGATAAAGTTAATCCAACAGTTAACTAGCACCTGGGCAATGGAACTGCAGAAGATGGAGCCGTTGCAACAAATCTTTGTTAAGAAAGCTATAAATGACATTTTATTTGAAGGTCAAATGGGAACATTAAATCGTAATTCTGTTGCAATAAATGCACCAAGCTCAATTATTAAGAGTAGATCATCTACTCCATACAACGATCGACATTCATACCAGAGTACAAGCTCCTCCGTTGTCGATGACTATCAATGGACACAACTGACTAGTGTTACTTACATGCAACTTGCATAAAACAATTACCAGACGGAACCAACCTCAGCCGCAACTTTGCTTTCATCGTTTAAATAACCATGTACTTTTGTGTACGGTATGCATCTTTATATTTTATCTTGTAAACTATTTTTGCATAAACTTTTTTAATAATCATCATTAAATACTACTAGTTGATTATTCTTAATAAACTTCAATGCACAATTAGATTAATTACTTACCTTTATATAGTTCTTTAGGAAGTGAATTAATACTTCACATGTCTCCAATACAATACAACTAATTCTTTGTGGTGATATAGCACTAATAAATTTTAGATCCTCGAATGTGTTTCCAGTGGCCAAGTACTGCAAGGTTACTGACAAACGTTCCTTTGGTGAGACTGGTTCTCACATGGCAGTAGAAGTTTTTGTAATCATAGGACTAACTATCCTTAGTAAATCATCAAATGTATCAGCATCCAATTCTCAGAAAGTTCTTAAAATCATTCGGTTCGCTTAATCGTAATTCCTTTAGTAGATTTCGTGACTATATTGGCATCTTTTCTTGTACCATTCCTTCAACCGGCGCCTGTTTCGTTTTTTTTCCACAAAAAACTAAAGCAACGGCTACACAACTTAATTCTGTATGACGTATTGGCATGTTGACTCAGTCGATCCCAAACACATACTGAGCAATATTGCACAGTAATATTGAGCCGTCTGAGGGGTACCACATTTTATCAATAATATTGAGACAATATATTGCATCAATAATATTGATCGTTTAGGGGTGCCTTTAGAACGAAGGCGTGTGTAAGTCTGTAGTTGTACAGTGAAATTTTAGTGTTCTTGTGATGGTGATTTTTTAAACTTTAAGTTAAAATCAGCCATGTCTGACAGAGAACAAGGGAAGGGTTATATTTAGATAAATATTTCACTTTATATAGTAATATATGGCTTGTGACTTAAAACATATCATAAAAAAGGGGTATTGGGGACCGCGCCGGTAAAAACAGCTAAATATAACTTTATTTTATTACTTAAGTTTTAGTTTGGCAAAGTTCGACTTTGTTAAAAAAATATTGGTATATATTAAAGTGTGGACTTTAATGTTCCACAACTTTTAGCTGCGCTTTTTTAAACCATGACCTTTTAAACATAATGGTGCAGTGAAAAACCTCGCTTTTTAAGGAGTAATTAATACTCCAACGATTGATCCAATTTAATTTATAAAGTGATATACTTTTGACTATTTAAAAGTGTAATTTATACTTATAAGTTAGACTGCTGAAGTTTAGGCAAATGCCGATTTTATTTGTTAATGAATATTGAAATAGGACAGAAGTACCATCAGGTACACAAACACCAATGGAAACCCCAATTTCATCTGATGTTGATGAATTTAGTACATCCATGTTTGAAAGTGATTCTAGTGAGGCACAAAGTGACTATGAAAGTGATTATTGATTAACAATAAAAAATTTATTTTATAAAATAATATGATTTTGTAAATAACATATTTTTTGTTAATTTTAATTTTGTTATTAAGTTGTATTGTTTTTTAATTTTTGGTACCATATATTTATTCCTTTTTGCAAAAAAAGCATCCCGAATAAATCCATAAGTTTACAAACAGAATTTTGTGGTTCTGAATTTTTTGTAGTTTTTATTTATTTTCAACCCCCTTAAAACCATCCTATTTTACAAAAGCGATGTTTCCACTGTTTTTACATTAACTATAAGGTTGCATTTAAAACGAACCCCCAAATTTCAGATTTTAATTTAGTTCTTTTGATTTCAACCCCCATAAAATCACCCTACTTCATCCAGGCAATTTGTTCACTATTTTTACGTTAATTATCACGCTGAGTTCTCTGCGAATTATTTTTTTCAAAATTTTACAATTTTTTTTAGAAATCAACCCCCTGAAAGTTACCCCAATTTTTCAATGGGATTCTTTTCATTATTTTTTCTGAAATCGCCACCTAATTTTGACCAGTTTCATAAGTTTCAGAGTTTTGGCCAAAAATTGTTTATTTCGACCCACTGTGCGCGGGCAGACAAAGACAATGCATTGTTCCCCGTTCAGCGCATGACTCATCTGCCATCGCTCTTCCCCTCCACTGCGACAACTCACCACACCAATGCACAGTAGCAGTGTAGTCATTGTTGGGAACTGGGAGGGAAATGACCTTTTGAAAGGGATTTTTTTACCTTAAAAGGTCTAAAGGGATATTTCTTCAAACATGGCTATAAAAGAGGAATTTTTTAAAAGTTGGGAAATATCAAAAATACTTTCCATTTAAAAATTAGACTGAGATATAAATACTAAAACTGTAGGCATCTTTACCACTTCTACATATGAGGCCTGCCATTCCAAAACGTTGTAAGTGCCATTTTAAGGCATATGTATTTTTCTATGGAAATACGTTGTATGTGCCTAGCTTTAGATCTCTATAATGTTAACCTGCAGTATAAAATTTTTTGGAGGGGGAAAAATACATCTGCTACTCAAAACGTTGTAAGCGCCACGTGCAAGTAGCCTAAGATAGGTTGGTCAGGTTAGTATTGGATAGTATTCCCTAGCGGGAAACATTAGGGAAAGGTAAAAAAAGGGGTAAAACCCGGACAAGTGGTTAAAAAATATTAAAAAGTCTAAACGGAATAGTGGAGCAGAATATGTATCAAATGGAAATATAATTCCAGCAAAGAAAATGCCGTCTCAGGTACCGTAAAACTACAGTGGCTATAGCCACTGTACGTAAAACGAGGTTAATTTGCCAACCGTCCGCTAACTTTGCATCATGCGTGTAATAGTTATTTACTATACAAGTAGGATAACAGCATCATTAATATACGTGTGTGTAAGTTACAAACGAGTGCGTAGCACGAGTTATGTAAGGACACAAGTATATTAATGATGCATTATCACACATGTATTGTACAAAATTTTATCTACGACTGCCTAAAATTGAGAAAAGTGCATTAAGAGAAATGTCAGATCTGTCATTTTCAAAAATATTTTAGTAGGCAAATGTCATTATGTCATTCATTTGACACTATTTCAGTTAGGTAATGAAGTCATTACACAACTCAGTTGCGTAAATAGGATTTTTAAGCATTTCCAAGGCATACTTGATTTTTCAAAACTGAAATAATGTTAGAAATTCGCCTTTAACCAAGCAGCGCTGAACCCCAAAAAATAAAAATTTAAATCGAGAATTTTTTACCTTTCACAAGAGTCGTTTCACCTATCCGGGGACACACTGTATATCCGTCAGAATCGCACCTCTGTGAGCGCGTTTTTTACCGAAAGCTATCAGAAAACAGTCATAGAATAAAGCCTAGTACGTCCCAAGCCGAGATCGGCTAGCAATTGGCTGAAATACATTTTTTGTTTCGTTCCATACAAAAAAAAAAAAGAAAATGCATTTGTTTCATATAAAAACTAATTTTAGCGGAAAATGACAAGTTACAAGTTTCATCATAATCAATAAGTTATGTCGATTGGTATACTCAAAAATGCAATTTTTTAGAAAAAAATCGTAAGTCCGCCTTAATGCAGTTACAGCCCACTGTGCGGCAGTTGGATTCCACAAACTAACCTAGAAATCTGTGTTATTTCTTGGGTGGAAAAATCTTGATGGTGAAAGGCTCCCAATCGACAACAAAATGTAAATAAAATCTCATTCGTGTATTATTATTGGTTTAACTGTGTACGAAGTGTAACAGAGCAATTTAAATAGGAACATGATTTTTTTATACATGCACATTTCTTGGTTAAATGGGGAAACTTTGCACCAGGATCGTGGTGCAAAGTATCCCCCACGAAAGTGGTGCAAAGTATCCCGGTGAATTTTCTTTATCTAGTTTTATTGTTTCTAGAGGATGCCAAGGGGATATAAGAGGGTCCCAGGCTCTCGGAGGTATGGCGACGCAAGAAAACTTGGAAATATGTTTAGAAGCAATTGGAAATGGAATGAGTACCAGAGTAGCCGCGGAAGCTTATAATATACCACGGAGAACCATTATGAACAAATTGAAGAATGTACACACAAATAAACCAGGTTACCCTGCTACATTTGAGGCGCCTAGTTTCAAAACCGGACATGTCACATTTTGGCAAATGGCTGATTTCGATAAGAAAAGGTAGTACTGTAAGAGAGGTGTTCCGCTGTTAGATATTTACTTTCAAAGGCGGACGTATCCCATGTTATTCATACAGGGTGTTTAAACTTGATTTAAACACACATAAATTTTATTTTCTAAAATTTACGAAATCCAGTTGCATGTTTTTTAAATGCAATTCCCATTTATTAGCAAGAAAAATTTAATGTTGCAATCACCAATTACTAAATTTAATATGTTAAATTAGATTAAAAACTATATATTTCAGTTCAAATTTACGAAACATTATTCGTAATTTAAAAGCCAGTGTTATTACACAATCATACGAGTTAAAGACCAGGAAAATGCAATTCTGCACTCCATGCACAATACCGACCTACAGTAGTAAGTTCAACGGGCGACCTTCGCTCTAACAGGAAATAAAAACTGCACAAATTGCTTATCTGCTGTTTTGTAATTTAAACACTCTGTCCTAGTAAACTGTATATATGAACTTTGATATTGTTACTGCGTTAAGCATTTTTAGTTTTGTATAAATACTAGTCTATTTTCATAATAAAAATCAATCTGCATTTAATGTTTGATTCATTCACTACGTCGCCACCCCTATACCAAGCCATAATACTGTCGAGATGTGAGGCTGCATCTCAGGGGTTGGTGTTTCTACTGTCGTCCGTTCAAGTACCATTGACTACATTGGTTTAAAACGTAAACACAGTCTTGTTTACGTGCTTGGCGGATAGAATCAGCGCAAAGTAACGGAATCCTGAAGCAGCCTCTCAGGCAATTCTGTTCACAGGGTGTCCAAAAAATGGCGGATTCACTCTACGGTGCGTTACTTCGGGATGCCTAATGAACCCTGGAAAAATATGAAAAAAATTCCCTGGGCTGTATTTTTCGAAATATTTCTGGTAAAAGGTGGGTAATAAAATCCATTTATTTAAATAACTAGTGTATAATTATAGTGTCAAATATATCTGGGACTTATTAAAATATCTGTTTTTTTAATATTCTTGGGATTTAACTAAATTGTTTTCAATATTTAAGTATTTTAAAAAACTGATTTCCTGTTGAGTTTGTCAATAACTAAATATGGCAAACAGGCTTTGTACAATAATAATATACGAAATCAAACTTGGCATTGAAATATTTGTTGTATGAATAATATGTTGGTGGCACTGTAAGTCTATGTCAAATTCGATGTTAGTAGGTTAGGTTTTGCTTCAGTTTTGACACAGATTGACACAAAACCTAACCTACTAACCTCGAATTTGACATAGACTTACAGTGTAACCAACATATTAACAACTTACTATGGATACATTTTTGATTGAGAAATTGTTGCAGTATCAATGTTGCCAGATTTATTTTTATTAATTTCGAAATATTTCGAAAAATACGGCCCAGGGATTTTTTTTCATATTTTTCCAGGGTTTATTAGGCATCCCTCAGTAACGCACCGTAGAGTTAATAAGCCATTTTTTGGACACCCTGTATACGAAATATTGCACGTGGTTTCAAAACCGGACAAGTCCAGAGCGCTTTGGTTTCTAACGCGGACATATCCATCGCACCCAATAGAAAACGTCATTCACGTCACGTGCACGGTGTTTGAGCGGTAGTCTGCCACTGCACGTTTGCAGAACTGCATGTTTGGTGGTTTTGTGGTTTGTGAATTACTATGGAATCATTTATAAAGGAAGTAGTGGACTCAAAATGTGCTCGCAAAAAGTGTGTTAATAGACAGGATTGGAAGACTGAATTGCAAAAAAAAGAACGGTAATGCATGGTGTTTTACACGTTGTTCTTACCTTTTTGACAAGCCTCTTTGGTAATTTTATTATAGGTACTCCTGCAAGAATTTGCATCCTCAGTTAATCAAATGTAAGCATGGTAATGGGATATTTAAGTGCCTATCGCTTACAATTCCCGATATTCAAAGTTTCAAGGACATGTTCTACAAAATTCCAAACAAGTTGCAACAAGACCAGTTAATTACAAGATTTAGTGTTGTCTCTGCACCTGTTAGACGACGTGGCAAGGAAAATAAGAAAACCAAAGGTACGTCGATTGCATATTTTATTAGGAAACAGGATGGTACAGAAGTACGTGTATGTAGAGATACATTTCTCAATATTCTGGGGATTACTAAACACCGAGTTTTGGGTGTACTTAATCATTTTTGTAAAACTGGAAAGATACTAGAAACTCGAGGAGGTAATCGCAAAGATCAACTTTATTCAAAAAAGCTAGAAGCCGTTAAAGGCTTCATCAAATCACTAAAAGCACTAGAGTCACATTACTGCAGAGGAAAGTCTGTTAGACAGTATTTGCCATCAGAACTGAGTATCTCAAAGCTTTATAAAATGTTTCTTTCTGAAAACATTGACGGTGAATTGGCAACCATAAAGCAAAGTTACTTTCATCACGTTTTCGTTACTTACTTTAAAGTTGGTTTCGGCTCTCCCAAATCAGATGCTTGTTCTACATGCTTGGGTATCAGTGAGATCCTAAAGATAGAAAAAGATACCGAAAAGAAAATCAAATTAAGAACGGATTTGAGAGTACATAAAGCGCGAGCAAAAGCTTTTTACGAACTTTTGAAAGAGAGAAAGCAAGGATTGTTGACATTTTCTTACGATTGTCAGAAAAACTTGGTTTTGCCGAAGATCCCTGACCAAAAAGCATATTACAGCCGCCAGCTATACTGCTATAATTTTAGCGTGATCAAGGGTTCGTCAAAAGATCCACTTCTACGAGAAAATGTTTTCACATACTCGTGGTTAGAAACTGAAAGTCCGAAGGGCTCTAACGAAATAGCATCGGCCGTATATCATTGCCTAAAACGTAATGAATCCGAAATGGCAGGTGTTAATACTGTTCGGTTAGTATCCGATGGCTGTGCCGGCCAAAATAAAAACACTATTATTGTGGCAATGGCTATGAAATGGTTACAAGAAGCCCCAAAACAGATTAAACAAGTGGAACTAGTGTTTCCTATAACCGGCCACTCATTCATGCCTCCTGACCGTGTTTTCGGTGTTTTAGAAAAAAAAGTTAAAAAAAAGGAGACCATCGTAGATCCATCGGATTACTATGCTATTTTTCAAGAACAAGGAACCTCGTTTTTACTTGGACGAGACTGGTTTGTTAGTAATTGGAAAAGTGCGACAGAGAAAGTACTTAAACCTCCAACTTCACTGCATTTTAAAATTTCCAAGAGCAAACGCGTCTTTTTACAACGAAAAAAGAAATCTAATAATATTGTAGTAAATGGAGAACTTCATTATAAAACTGCGCTTACTAACCCAAAATCTATTACCAGAAAAGGCAAAACTGTTTCACAAATAGAACCACAGGTACTAGAAATGGGAAATCAAGTCAAATCTCAAAAACTGAAAGACGTGAACATGCTTTTGACTCTCCATTTTGGCCAGGAATGGAAGGATCAAGAAAGATGCAAATTCTATTCACAGTTGATGTCTTCCGAGGAGACTAGTGACAACGAGGACGATGAACCCCTCTGCGAATTTGTCCAAGAATCTGGCTGTTTAATTTCATATTTACCTTTTTATGTTTCTATATTACAAAATAAAATTAGTTTTGCAAAAAAAGTAACATTTATTTAGGTTATTGAACTTTCTACAATCAATATGTTTCTATCTTTGTAATTTTTTTGAATCAAGGATCACTGAAAACATGTTAAGACTTTTATTAAATATAATCTGATATCGTTCCTACCTTCGATTATTGTTTTTCTTAATAATAGTAGTTCAAGAAATTTCAGATTTTATTATCAAAACCGGACAAATCCCATTTTTAGTTTCAATACCGGACATGTACACCAAAAAAGGGGCTTGTTTTTTAAAATTATGGAAAAGTCTTTGTTGAAATCTTGTGAAATATATAAAATGAGAGTAATAAATTGAAACAACAGGTTAGCCAAATATCAGTTAGCTAGCACAATGGAACAATTTTTTCCCTTTTTCTCGAAAACTGTCTTAAGTGACATGTCCGGTTTTGAAACTAGGCGCCTCATTTACAAATGAAGAAGAAAGGGCCTTTGTTTCTTGCATTCATCAAATGAGCGAATTCGGGTTCCCAGTGAGATGGAGCTTCGTCAAATATCCAAAGCATTTTTAAATAAGAAAGGTGGGCATCTGGGCATTGTTTATTTCTGTTTCATTTTATTTTATTTCTCTTCAACAGGTAGGAGAATACCCCGTTTTAAAGATAAACTTCCTGGCAAGGACTGGGTTAAAACAGTCAGGTATGCCACCAACATTAAGCGGAGCAGAGCAGCTCTCAGTGGTCAGCAACTGCACGATTATATAGAAAACTTGAAGCAAACCTTAGAGAGGGTTCCACCACATGCAATTTTCAATTATGATGAAACCAATGTAACAGATAATCCTGGCCAAAAAAAAGGTTATAACCAAACGGGGCATGAAATACCCAGAAAGGATAGTTAATTCATCAAAAAGTTGTATATCCCTAATGATTGCAGGAAATTCAGCAGGTGAGGTTCTGCCACCTTATGTGGTATATAAATCAAAACATTTATGGGACACGTGGACAGAGAATGGCCCACCTGGTACTCGCTACGCTAACACAGCATCTGGGTGGTTTGAGTCAGAATTTTTTTCTGATTGGTTTTTTCAGCTGTTATTACCAAAATTGAAAAAAAATTAAGGTAAAAAGGTTATTATCGGCGATAATTTATCTTCGCATTTAAATGTCGATGTATTAGCAGCCTGTAAGGATCATGATGTTCAATTTGTATGCCTGCCACCAAATAGCACTCATGTAACGCAGCCTCTAGGTGTGGCATTCTTCGCCCCATTGAAAAAGGCATGGCGTGAAATTTTATCAGATTATAAAGAATCCCACGTTGGAAGCAGGTCAAGTGTGCTCGAAAAACAACATTTTCCGATCGGTTCTGCTGATTTACCTGGTACTTCAGGAATAGTTAGAGCTCCAATATCCAAACACTCTAAAAAACAAAGAGCGAATGAAGTTTCAGAAGGAGAGGAGTCAGATAAGCTTTCGGAAATTAGAGATTCAGATGATGAAGTTGATGAAATACAAGACATGGAGGAGGAAATTGAATTTAATAAGAAACTTGAATCTGGTTATTTTGCCAAATCTGCAGCTGAAAAAATTCAAGAATCAGGTCTAAAAGATATCCAGAGAGCTGTAGGCGAATACGTTTTAGTCTTGTATGATGGCAATCCTTATCCTGGAGTCATAACAGAAATTGAGGGCGAAATGGTTAAGATTAACGCAATGGTGGAGTCACTGAAATTTTGGAAATGGCCCGAGAAGACCGATGAAATTTGGTATAGCTGGGACAAAATACTTGGTGCAATAAATGCACCTAAGCAAATGACCAAATGTGGTTTGTATTCTTTACCTGAGTGCGACCGATTTTGGTGGAATTAATGTTCATCGGATTTGTGATTGTATTTGAAGTTAACTATTATGCCTGAATAAACTAATTTCCTGTATTTTTTAAATAATTAACGATTACAATCTTAAGTTGTGTTGATTATATGCCTATATCCCTCAAAAATTTAAAATTTCTATACCAAAAGAACCGCACATTCTTAACTAAGAACGGGGTGGGGCTTCTTTGCCTCGCAAAAATTTTACTATAGAAAAACCAGTCTTAAATGAAGTGGTGCAAAGTAAACCCATCGTATAGCCTACTTTGCACCAGATTTCAAATGTACATATTTCAAACCTGGGTCTATATTGAGATGGTATTGAGCCCGCTACTCAACACTGCTTGCAGCACAACAAATAAATAAAGCAAGTCAGATAGCACAGAGTTGGGGTAGTTTATGCAACTGCAACTTTGAACGTAAATTTCAATCCGTAATTACATTTGCAAAGAAATGCTCGTAGTAATGAGTTTATTTGAGTAAGAAGGTAAAGGGCAGAGCTCGTTTTTCATAGATTGGAATCGATAATTTTGAATTAGCCAAAAATAGGAGGTATCTGCAAAATTAAAGCCGAACCAAAATAAATAGAACTATCACAGAAAGGTTTATAAGATGTCCGTGTTAAATGAAGCATACCTACATGTCAGAATAATTAAATAGGTTATGTTGATGAGCATTTTAAATAAAGGTAATTGAAGCAGAATTATGATAATACGTTGCAACGAGCATAAACCAAACAGAACAGGGCAAATAATTATGGGACAGCAATATTGAAAATTTGGAGAAAAGCGAACAGTTAAGAAATTACAAGAAATGGACACAACAGGATGTGAAACAAATTAGCGAAGGAACTGAACAATTAAAAAAACAAGTCAGTGTAATTACTTGAGTGATAAGGACAATTAAATAACACAAAGTGAGTGGCGCTATGACACAGTTTAAAACCAAAATTAAAAGAACAATATTTTAGAAATAAGAATTTTTGTGTGTTAAGTAATTATCAGTGCACCTGTGAGAATGTGGGGAACATTTTTCCTCACCAAAAATAATTTTTCTTCGTGTCACCTTCCGACGACCCCGACAGAACCAGCGCAGCTTGCGAACTACAGCCACGGGCAAGATAAGGTTCCTAAACTCGGGATTTCGACTGCAGCATACCCGCACAGCGTGTAAGAAGCCTCTACAGCAGCCACAGCACTGCAGGACCACGCATCCGGCAGAAATCAGCAGGAGATGCAGTCCGAATGAGCTACCGCAGCCCTACGAAGAAGTCAGGTTAGTTTTCAAACCAAAGTAACGGTGTTAGCAACCGGAAATTTGCATGACTACTAGAGCAAACCTTCATGAACGAGACCCAGGCAGAGTTAAGCATCCATTAAAAACCAAATATCTAGTAATTGTCATAATCAAGTTTGAGGTTATGTTGGTCCCAAAGCGACGCTCCAAAAAAACAATTTAATGTTGTAACAATGAAGTGGAGGTTTTTTCCTGCAAACAAATGAGAATCAGTGACGCTAAGAGCGCGACAATTCAAAATTTACCTGATAAATCGCTCATAAAACACCTTTTATTAGTTTAAATCACAACAACGAATCGCACCAAACTAAATCGATTTGTGCTAGGATTTTGACAGCAATAGCGTCTGCGCGCTCGAGTTAAATTTATCTTCCAGTGGCGTATCACACGAGTTTAATATTAACGTATCAGAGTACCCAGCTCTGAGGTACGAGTCATCTTGCTCACCTAGCTAGCCTCTGTAAGATTGAATTGCAGATGGATGAAATATAATAAAGGGCACAATACTGTTTACTTCATAAATAACTAGCAAGATACCCGTTCTTCGTACGGACTACAAATGTTTTTTCTTCTAAATCCTAAACGAATTCTAGAATGCTCCCCTCCTCTCTCACTCAATACGCTAAACTAACAAACGCTGCAAAACAATATTGTAGATAAAAAGGAAACAATATTCTTCCAAAAAAAGTTCTCCATAATCCTTTTATGCTTCACGTATCCCCTGGAAATGTGTATGTAATTGTCGTTTTCCTTATATAGATTGATAAAACTATAGGTTTAGTATAACAATGAGAATAAAAATAATAAATGTACTTATTAAATTTTGTATTCATAAATTGTAGCAACATACCAGTTTCCACCACTTAGAGGTGGAATTTCGGAAATCCTTCTATTTTATTCTAAACTGGACACACGGAAAAACATCAATAACTGTAACCTCTTTTTTAACTTCTTTTTACTTTAACCCCATTTTTACTCCTTTCACAATGAAATTTAGAATAAAAACTTTCAACCACTTTTTATTTATAGATTTAAAAAACACACATATGCCCAAAAACATGATCATCAGGAACCACAGGAAATATGAAAGGTTCAATAATTTACCCCTGAAACGAAATTCTCACCTTCAGGAGTTGATCTGTGCACAATCCTAAATTACATTTTTAGGAACGTGTATAGCTAACCTTTCTAAGTAAAACCAAATTGATACATTATAGGGCCTTATGAAATATTGAGAAATTCGTATATGCCAAAAAGAATGTCCTAACTCAATAATAATGGAGATATGAAGGGTTCTTTAATTCACTCCCAATCCAGATTTGCACCTTTAGGGGTTGATTAGGGCAAAATTCTAAAATACGTTTCTAGGTATTTGCATTGATAAAATTTGCAAGTAAACACCAAGTCGCTATCTCATCGGATCTAAGAGATATTGAGGAACTAGTGAAAACACCCTTTCCACCCCCGTAGGGGTAAAATTTAAAATGGAACTTACAGTGAAAAGAATTAATAATTTTACCCTCTTACCCCTTTTCAGTTATTCCTCCTTTTACCCCTTTAGGGTTAAAATTTTCAAATTCCCTTAAAATCCTTTCTAAATATTTTAAAATACATCTATATGCCAAAAAAGCATATTCTAACTCAGTGAACATAGGAGATACGAAGGGTTCTTTAATTCACCCCCAATCCAGATTTGCACCTTTAGGGGTTGATTAGGGGAAAATTCTAAAATACGTTTCTAGGTATTTGCATTGATAATCTTTGCAAGTAAACACCAAGTCGCTATCTCATCGGATCTAAGAGATATTGAGGAACTCGTGAAAACACATTTTACCCGTTTTCACCCCCGTAGAGGCGGAATTTAAAAAACTCGCTTTTAACCCATTTTATTGTGAAATTGAACTCACAGCAAAAAAATTTATAATTTTAACCCTCCCACCCCTTTTCAGTTTTTCCTTCTTTTACCCCTTTAGGGTTAAAATTTTTAATTTCCCTTAAACCCCTTTCTAAATATTTTAAAAATACATTTATATGCCAAAAAAGAATGTTCTAACTCAATAAACATAGGAGATACGAAGGGCTCTTTAATTCACCCCCAATCCAGATTTACACCTTTAGGGGTTGATTAACCCTTGTGTCTATGCGAAATTTTTCATACGCTAGTCTATACCCGGGGCACCCGGGTACCCACCTCCATTTTAGACGAGTGCGATATGCTGCGCACGCAGTTACACAGAGCATTACTTTCTGCTTGCCATCGGCAGCTGGTAGACGTATAGTTTAAGTGTTTTAAGTGTGTAGTTTTATCTAAGTGTATTACAATGAGTAGAAAAGCAGAAGATTTTAGACGGTAAGTTGTTGTATATACAGTTCGTTGTAGTTGTATATATACTATTAATTTCTGTAATTTTTTAGGATGACTTATGAGCAACAACAAGCGTACTTGAATGAATTGCTCAACGAGTCTGTTGCAGAGATTGACGAAAGTACTGAATTCTGTGAATCTGACGAAGAATACGTTCCAGAAAACCAAGCAGGTGATGCATCAGATATTGATGACGTGTTAGAAGATGTCAATAATCATATAGAGTTGAACGACGAAGATCTAAGCAGTGATGACGAAACAGGTGAACTTCAAGAAACAAGTAATTCTACTGATAACGTATTGTTAGGCAAAGATAAAATGGAATGGCACCGAACACCACCAAATGCAACTAGAACAATGAAGCACAACATACTTCGCCAAAAGGCTGGTCCAGTGCGGTCAACTGAAACTCTTACTGTGTATGATACTTTCAAGTGTATATTTAGTAGTGTCATGTGTGACGTAATCATTCGTGAAACGAACAGAAAAGCCAATCGAGTTTATGCGAAATATAATAGTGAAAACCCCACAAAGGTTCCAAAGGTGTGGCAACCCATTACAGCAGAGGAGTTTGACGCTTTTCTGGGTATTCTTATTACTGCAGGTGTGCATCATTCTAATTCTGAACATACAAAAGAGTTATGGAAACTTGATTCTTACCCCCTGTATAGAGCAAGTATGGGTTTGAATCGTTTTTGGAGCGTAAATAGGTTTTTGCGATTTGATAACGAGAATACTCGCACTGAACGTCTGGAAAACGATAAAGCCGCTGCTATATCAGACATTTTCAACCTTTTGAATGCGAATTTACGTAAGCACTATATACCATCAGAGTGTTTGACCGTAGATGAGCAACTATTTCCATTTAGAGGGAGAACACGATTTACGCAGTACATGCCATCTAAACCGGCAAAGTATGACATCAAGGTTTGGTGGATCTGTGACTCTTACAGTTCATATCCTTTGAGTGGGCAAATATATACAGGGAAATCTGCAAGTGGACGTGAGGTAAACCAAGCAGAACGCGTTGTAAAAGATTTAAGCTATCAATTCAAAGGATCAGGTCGAAATATTACTATGGATAATTTATTTACGACTCTCCCGCTAGCCCGCCTTATGATGTCTTGGAACTTATCGATTGTTGGTACTCTAAAAAAAACAAATCATATATTCCAACTGAAATGCTTCCTTCGTCGTCACGTGAACCCGAATCATCGTTATTTGGATTTAGTATAGACAATGTCACAATTTGTTCTTTTGTTCCCAAGAAGAACAAAAGTGTAATACTGTTATCCACCATGCATAACGATAATGCTGTAGGTGGTAGCAAAAACAAACCTGAAATGATTCAGTATTACAATAAAACAAAAAGTGGAGTTGACAATATGAATAAAATGATTTCGCATTATTCTACAAAAAGAAGGACTCTGAGGTGGCCAGTGGCATTTTTTTATAATATGCTAGATATAGCATGTTTGGCAGCTTTTATAATTTATAGCAAGAACAATCCACAATTTGCTAAAAAAACACATAACCGTAGGGTTTTCCTACAAAATCTAGGAAGAAAGTTGGCCATGCCTGCTATTCACAGTAGATCTAAAATTCCTAATGTTTATAGAAATTTTTCTACTAAATCAGGGATTGAATGTATGATCGGAAAACCATTGCCAACTACTGCGACAGCGACTGCTTCATGATCTTCAGATCGAGATGCCTCCGGACGTCTAAAAGTGGTTGGAAGTTGCTATGTGTGTCTATCCATGCAGAACAAAAGGCGCCGCAAAACACGAAAGTTATATCACACTTGTAAGCGTCCATTATGTAATGAACACGCAATAGTTGTAAACAAATGTCAACAGTGTAATTGATCTTACAATGTATGGTTATAATATATTTGGGTCTTCAATTTAGTAGTTTTATTATATGGTTACCCAGGTACCCCGGGTATAGACTTAAAGGTGTTTTAACTTTACACTAAAATTTTAAATAACGTAATTGATATTTTTGAAAGATAATAGTGCAAATCGAATGTACTTGAACTATTTGAGGATAAACTAAGCGATAGCTGCAAAATTTTAATGAGAAATGTAAAATTAATTACAAAAACTTTCAAATGGGTACCCAGGTACCCGGGTATAGACACAAGGGTTAAAAAGCATCCACCTCGCCTTGTTAGTGAAATGGGTATATATTGAAAAGTATGGGTTTGATATTTTACTAAAACCATTAATAAACGACCTAAAGATTTTAGAAACAAAAGGCATTAGAATTAAATGGGTTGACAGTAATCTTTTAGGTGGAATTGCTACAATATCTGGGGATAACTTATCTAGCAATGGTATAGGAGGATTTAATATGTGTTTTAGTAAAGGGCGTTTTTGCAGGTATTGTTTGGCATCAGATAAGGATATAAACAATATACTTTCAGAATCTAACAGCACTATTCGAACACCCTCAAATCATTTGCGTCATATTGAGGCAGTAGAACGCGATCCTGTATTAAGTTCTACTTACGGAGTTAAGCATAAATCTCCCTTTTATAATTTAAAATATTTTAGTAGCATTTCTTGTCTTCCTCCTGATATAATGCATGATATATTAGAAGGATTAATTCCAATGAATTTAAAAACTGTTATTCGAGGGTTAATAGAAACTACTAACCTAAGTTTAGAAGAAATAAATTGCAGATTAAAAAAAATGATTTTCTATACAATGATAGAATTAATTCCCGTCCCGGCTTACCTGCTGATTTTATTTCTAAAAAAAAAATCCATAAATGGTACTGCCTCAGAAAAATGGCACTTGTTTAAATTTTTTGGCTATCTCTTTGGGGATATTGTGCCTAAAGATAACGTATATTGGCAATTATACTTAATATGTGGGCAAATTTGTAAAATCGTATTAGCACCTGTTACTGAATTTAGGTGGCTTATTTGGCTTGAAAAAGCAATCCAGGAGCACCACGAAATGTACATTTCCATTAACAACAAACTTGCACCTAAGTTGCATTTTTTAATTCATTATCCCCGATTACTGCAAGAATACGGACCTTTAAGATTGCAGTGGTGTATGAGGTACGAAGCCAATCATTTAACATTCAAAAATAACGCCAAAAAATTTAATAACTTCATTAATGTAACGAAAACATTATCGCATAGACACCAACTTGCCAAATGTTTAAAATTGTATAGTAGTGGCGCATTAGCAACAAGTGTTGAAGTAATTGGAACACAAAAGCACATCAACATTTATTGCAGTAACGACAAAGAAATGAAAGAAACAGTCTTAAATTTTTTTGGGAAGCAATGCACTACATTGCTTTCTGTTAAGAAGTTAAAGTATGTTTCCAGATCATTTCAAGTAGATCAGTACTTCTTATTTGATATGAGCAGTACTGAAAATGTACCAGTATTTTTTCATATTACTAACATTTTAATGTTTGCTGGGATATGGGTGCTGTACGGAGAACTAGTAATTCCAGTTAGTTATGATTCTCATTACGATGCATATGAAATACAGGACAACTCTTCTTTAAAAATGTGTTTCAAAATTAGCAGAGTTAAATCACGTTTTAGTAGTAATGCATACAATGTTAATGGCAAAATATTTGTTAAACAGTCAATATACGATATTGTTAATTAAATTATGATTTAAAAGTGTATATATTAAAGTAGATTAAATTAGACGCATATTCATCATCATCATTGCTCATTTGTCCAATATTGGACGTAAGCCTCCTCTAAATTTCTCCATGTTTCTCTGTTCTTTGCTCGTTGCGTCCAGTTGAATCCCGCAGTTCTCTTTAAATCGTCTCCCCATCGCATCTGTGGTCGTCCTCGCTTTCTTGTTCTTGTCCATGGCCTCCATTTGTGAATAACACTATTCCATCTCTTGTCTGTGTACCTCTCATTATGGCCTGCCCATTTCCATTTTTAGTATTAAAAATAAAATAAATTTCATTAAAACAACATTTCGGATAAAATTTCTTTTTGTGGGACTTTTAGTTTAACACACACAAGCATTCATCAATATTAAGTCAAACGTAACCAAAGGAAACTACATTATATTTATAAACATGGTAGGTATGGACACTACTACAGATTTTGAGTGTCTAGTACTTCTGGGCGAAAGAAGAAAGCGGGTGCGCTGCATAAAAAGCGAATTGCCGCAAGCAATTGCAGACGCTTTTGACATAACAAACGCCTTCGAAATTCAAACCTTTAATTCCAATTATGAAGAATGGATGGAGACACAAATTGATGAATTGCAGAACAAAGGTGTTCCTGGTTAGTCCTGAGAAGGACTTATATTCTACGTTTTTTCTCCGTAAATTTGTGCCTCCCCCGGGGTTTGAACCCGGGACCGCTGATCGCTAGTCTGCCACTCTAACCACTAGGCCACCAGGGCGCCCTGCATCAGATCTTATTGGAAACAATACTGAACCTGTTATCGACGACGCCGACGGTGACAAAGTTGACGATGTATACAGGGTGTTAATTAAGTACGTAGACAAACTTTAAGGGGTGATTCCTTGATCAATTCTAAGATAAAAAGTTCATATAAACATGGGACCTAAACGGCTTCGTTTTCAAGATACAGGGTGTTGAAGTTTAAACAAAATTTTCTTTTTTTTCAAAAATCTGGAAAACGCCTAGAGGTATTCTAATGAAACTTGGTGTAGGTTAGTATTTGATAAAGTGGGACTGTTTGCTCAAAATAAATTTAATTTATTTCCACCAGTGGCGTGCATGGGGGCCACCTCACTTACCTTATTTTAGGAAAATCTGGTACGCCACTGTTTTTCAGCGAATACGATAAGTTTTTTAGCTTTATCCATTAAAACTACACAAAAGATGTATCTTTAATTTTTTTGATAGAATAAACCTTTTTCGAGAAAAACAAAAAAATCTGTAACACCAATTTTGTTCATTATAAGAAGAACTTCCACAAAAATAACAGTGAGCCTTGATAAACAATAGTAATTCGTTTGTTCGAAACTATCAACAACTTGACAGTTGTTAAAATTTGTTAAAAAGGCGGTTATTTGTAGTTGTCTAACTGGGTTAGTAAATTTATTTTCAATTTGTTTAAAATGGTCAATTTCACCAACAACGAAATGGCAGACATGCACTTTCTGTATGGAATGGCTCATTGTAACGCTCGCGCAGCAAGACGTCTGTATCACGAAAGATTTCCTCAACGTCCTGTGCCTAACGCGCAAACTTTTATTAATATCCACGCACGACTTTGTGAAGCAGGCAGTTTTAAGAAGTCCACTAACCCCATAGGAAGACCTGCAAGAGTAAGAACAGTTCAGATGGAGGAAGCTGTCCTTAACGAAATTGAAAGAAATCCTGAAACAAGTACCCGGAAAATGGCACTCCTACTAAACCTTACCCATGTAACAGTATGGCAAATTTTAAGAGACCAGCAGCTTTATCCCTATCATATTCAACGCGTGCAAGCTCTTTTGCCTAGAGATTTGCCTCAGCGAGTAGCTTTTTGCACTTGGTTACAAAATAAAATAGCGACGAATCCAAGATTTTTATCCCAGGTGTTGTTTACGGACGAAGCATGCTTTTCCCGAAATGCAATCATAAACTTTCATAATAATCACGTATGGGCTGCAGAAAATCCACAGGCTATAGTTGAAAAAAATTACCAGAATCAGTTTTCTTTAAATGTTTGGATTGGAATTGTAGGCGATTTTTTAATTGGACCTTATTTTCTTCCTCTTAGACTTAATGGCGACCAATATCGACGGTTTTTAGAAGACGTCCTACCTGAACTCTAAGGCAGGCTGCACACTGACGAAACTGGTTTCATGAAACCGGTTTCATGAGAGATGAAACTCAAGTTTCGTAAAACCAGTTCATAAGAAAATTGAAAGATGAGTACACTGAGTTTTAAGAAACTACAATTTCATAACGTTGCGCAACTGCATTTCACGCAACTCCGCTAGCACGGTTGCATGTAACTACAGTTTGTTGTAAACCTCCGTTGGCGTGAGTTGTGTATTTAATATTTGCAGCAAAAAGCGATGCCTGAAGATCAAGTTTTCAACACAAAACTCGTGGAAGCTGTAGAAAAGCATCCGTGCTTGTACAATTACAATTTGAAAGAGTACAGTAATAGAAACAAAGTTCAAGCTGCATGGGAGACCATAGCGCAGGAAATGGAAAGTACAGGTGAGTTTTATTATTGAACTCCTTTTATTCATTTTTATTAAATGTTGTCGCTAACCTATGTTTGTACTCCATTTTCCTCTAGGCGGTTCAAATAAAACACGAATCACGGCTTTTAACAAAGCTTTATTTTCTCAAGGGCTACATACACACAATATTATGTAAAGACAATTATTTATTTTCATTACTATTCATCACCACGCCCTGCTATATTATTGATCCACTGTGATGGTATAGCTACGCCAGGCTTCAAAAAGTATTCACAAAGATATTCGCGGAACGATGCGGCTGTCGTTAAGTTAATATGGCGATTCAACGGGTGCAAAGGTTGATTTGGAATGTTCTGAACCTCATCTGCAGCATTCCTTGGCTTATACATTTTCCCTTCGGTTTTGCGAATGTAGTTATGAAGAACACATGCGCATTTTATAATAGATATCACCGTTGCTTCAGAACAAGCTATAGACGTTTCAAAAACTCGGAACTTAGATGTTAGCATTCCAAAAGCACATTCCACAGATTTACGAGCTAGGCTTATTCTATAATTGAAAATTCTTCTCCTATCCGTTAGCGTACGTTGAGGATACGGTCGCATTATGTACGTTGTCAGAGGGAACGCTTCATCTCCACAAAAAAAGTATGGAAAATTTTGTGCATTTTCATCCCGTGGTAATGGCGAAGGCTGTGGTAGATTGAGACCTCCAGACTGTAACCAACGACCTAAACGAGATGAACGAAATACACCTCCATCACTGTTTCTACCAAGATCCCCCACATCAACGGTAATAAAACATCCGTCAGCATCAGAACAAGCCATTAGTTGAACCGAAAAATAACCCTTATAATTAAAATTCCTAGATCCACTCTTTTTGAATTTATTTATCCTGACATGTTTTCCGTCGATGGAGCCTACACGGTGTGGTAAACTCCAAAGTTGTTCATAACGGGAAGCAATGTTTTTCCACATATCTATGGCTGGAACAGGCAAATATTCTGGTTGTAGACAGGACCATATAGCTTCCGTTGTTTCCGCAATGACCACTCCAACCGTTCTCTCTCCTCGCATAAAATAGCTCGCCAAACTTCTGAAACTGCTGCCTGTTGCAAGATACCTGAAATTAATAAAATACATCAATTGAGCGGTCTGCTTTGAATAAGGGCTCACCTACAATATTACCTTATTACAGAGCACAAACAGATAAGCCAAGGGTACAAAACATCATATTACGTCGATTTTGCAAAATTGTAGATGAGCTCTGATCTAAGCAGACTCTTCAATCATAGCATATGTGTACATAATACGTAGCTTACTATAATCTATCTATACCTTCAATGTAATTTTTTTTGTAGCAAAGGACTGTAAAGAAACATGGAGAAACTTGAGGATAGTTTACATACGGAATTTAAAGAAACCGCCTTCTGGATCTGCTGCAAAAAAGAAAGAATACTATTTGCGTAAGTACATGCAATTTTTGAACCGCTATGTGAATACGAAAACGGAGAAAGGATTACCGGGAAACCTTCCATCGCCCCCACAAACTGACAATGCGTACAGTGAACCAGACCAAGAACGCGTCCCAGAAACAATAGACAATAACAAGGAGGCCAACGACGCATCCGACACAGAGCTCACTCAGGATGCTACGCGTGAGGATTCTACACATCAGAGGACACAATCTGAATCCCCAAATGTTACTACGATCAATACCGAGAATATCAGATCCTCAAAACAAGCTTCAGTAGCACCCTCCAATAAAAGAAAGAAAACACCAACTGATGCTGATGCGGTCGTCATAAATTACATCAAATCAAAGACTCAGAAGGGATCAAACCACGACAATCCTAGGACACAATTTTTGTTAAGTTTAGTACCGGACGTAGAAGACATGACCTCAACGCAATACAGGACCTTCCGAAATGAAGTGTGTAGCTTGATTGATAGGATCATTGCCTCTGCACCCTCACCTCTACACTCGAGTAATTCCACATACTCTGCGTGGTCTTCAGCAAGCACACCTGTTCTTCCGCAAACATCTGCACAATCCACTCCCACATGGGAATACTCATCAACTCCAGTCTATTCGCTTCGCACTACTGATGATGTCTCGGATAATCCGGCATATGAAGAACTTCACCGTTTAATTTAAACTATGTAGGTGGTGTCTTTTTTACTCCACTATTTTTTGTATTTTCTTTAAGTTAAAAATAAAGTTATCTTACCTAAGTGTGATTATAAGTTTTTCTTCAGGTCCTAGCGCCATTCTGCAGTTGGTGTCCTTTTTCGTAATGTGGGGACCTACTAAATGTAGCAAGTGATTAAAAGCAGACTCCGACATTCGATAAAAATTTTGAAATTTCACTGGGTCTTGATGCAGTTCTTTGGCCACTACATAATTGCTGTGACATCTGTTCTGTATTAGGGGATGAACCCAGTACTTCCGCTTCTTTTTTCTGTTTCGATACCACCACCACAACACTACAACGTCCTCATCATCCGACGACATCTCAGAAACTGCTCATGTGGCAGTTGCGTCAGTGTACTGCCGAGTATGAAACCAGTTTTATGAAACTAGTTTCATAAAACCGGTTTCATAAAACCAGTTTCGTCAGTGTGCAGCCTGCCTTAGATGATGTCCCACTTAGGGAAAGGCGACGGCTATGGTTAATGCACGATGGTGCGCCACCGCACTTTAGCTTAGCTGCGCGTCAATATTTAGACCAAAATTATGCTGCTCGCTGGATTGGACGCTCCGGACCACAATCGTGGCCGCCTAGATCGCCCGATTTGAATCCTTTGGATTTCTTCGTTTGGGGGCACCTAAAATCGTTAGTGTACAAAACTCCAATTCAGAATGTGGAAGATTTAAGAAACCGCATACAAGAGTCATGTGCCATTATTAGAAATACTCCTGGTATTTTCGAACGAGTCCGCCAGTCGATGATAAGGCGCGCAAACGCATGCATTGAGGTCGGAGGTGGCCATTTTCAACATTTCCTCTGAGACAATGCTCTTTGATTAATTATTTCCATAGCAGTAGTGTATTCAAGTATTGTAGCTATTGTCAGATTATTTGTTATTAAATATTTTTTTAAAACTTCTTTAAACCGTATTTTGAAAACGAAGCCGTTTAGGTCTCATGAATGTCGAGCGAAATTGCTGTTACAGATTTTACCGTTTTTCTCGAAAAAGGTTTATTCTATTAAAAAAATTAAAGATACATCTTTTGTGTAGTTTTAATGGATAAAGCTAAAAAACTTATCGTATTCGCTGAAGAACAGTGGCGTACCAGATTTTCCTAAAATAAGGTAAGTGAGGTGGCCCCCATGCACGCCACTGGTGGAAATAAATTAAATTTATTTTGAGCAAACAGTCCCACTTTATGAAATACTAACCTACACCAAGTTTCATTCGAATAACTCAAAGCGTTTTTCAGATTTTTGAAAAAAAAAGAAAATTTTGTTTAAACTTCAACACCCTGTATCTTGAAAACGAAGCCGTTTAGGTCCCATGTTTATATGAACTTTTTATCTTAGAATTGATCAAGGAATCACCCCTTAAAGTTTGTCTACGTACTTAATTAACACCCTGTATATAGTGGATGCGTCAACTCCAAAAACTTTGCCGAGACCCTACAGGCTGCCAAAATTTGCACCGGATCTAGAAAATTCAATGAAAAAACTCACCACTGTCACGTCCAACATGAAACGACGAATAATTCAAACAATATTCGAAGATGTTTTTCAATACACAATGCAAGTAAAACCTATTTATTATATTCTTAATGCTGACACGTTTATCAAAATTGTAGTTCCCAAAATGATTTAACTATTACATTATTTTTATAGGTATCCCAGTACTAGAGAGTACAGTGATGTGTGTGCTTTATTAGTTTATAAATATCCTAATTTAACTGACAAGACCATTGCATCCAGTTTCAATGTGGGATCATATGTAAGTCAATATTTTATTCTTTTCAAGGGGAGTATATGAGTTAAGAGGGGCGCGGGTAACAAGAGCAGATAACCTTCCATTGTATTAACTTAAAATGTATTATAATTTTATAATTTAGGTCTTAATGGTAAATAAAAGTTATTACCCTAGTCCTAACAGTTATATCTCAAAAACTAAAAAAGGTGTGGCATTGAAACTTCATATATAAGTTTTATGTACTATCTACATGTGCGACCAAGCTTTTGAAGAAAATCGCATAACCGGAAGTATGGTGTTTACTCTTGTGATTTTTCAGTCTTTTTCGATTTTTTCAAAAACGGCTCTAACAGGTTTTTTAATGTGTATTGATGTGAGATAGGTCATTTTCCAGTTGAATACCTCTAAAATGGGTTTCTTTTGTTTCTTTTTCTATTTTTTGGATTAACTCCTATTTTAAATAGAACACCCGGTATATTATTACATTTTTGAATGCATAAAATTTTAGGGAATATTTGTCTGTTCAACTAACGCCCTATTTTGTACGGTTTCTGTAGAATTTGTAATTTTTGAAAATGTTTGGCAAATGCTTAAAAATTAAAAATGAAATTTTTGACTAATTATAAGATCACTGTAAAAGGAAGTTGTGTGAGTGTATCACACCAGATTTTTCTATTAGGAAGGTGTTTGTGCCTTCGTGGAGTATAACGAAAGCAGCTGCGTTTTCATATACAGTGTGTCTACTTAAGTTGGAATCATATGGAATTTTTTTTTATTATTGGTTTTAGGAAAAAAAGGTATTCTTGATAAAAAGTTCTGCATGGTCCAGGACTTAAAATGCAACCGTCAGATATCAATTTTTTTAAGCCGTATACGAGGTTTGTCACAAAATAAGAATTTTGCTCAAGAGTAAAGTATGTTTATTTTTGACAAAATCGAAAATTTTTATCGACAAAAGTTGATTAGAATTGAAAATTACATTCAAATATGCAATTACATCGATCGATCATGAAAATTCAGATTTTCTTATTTTTTTTACTAACTTTTTTTTACTAACTTTTCTACACATTGATTCTAAATATTTGAAAACGTTATAAATTACTTTTAGTTTTGAAACCTTATCTCTCTTATCTACTATACAACTTTTGTCGAACCTCGTATACGGCTTGAAAAAAATATATCTGACTGTTGCATTTTAAGTTTTGGACCATGCAGAACTTTTTATCAAGAATACCTTTTTTTCCTAAAACTAATAATAAAAAAAAATTCCATATGATTACCGTTATGTAACGATGGTCTATGCGACAGTCAGCTAGAGATTCCAACATTTTTTATTGGTTTATGGTGTCGAAGGCTTTCTCATTGCACGGTTTATGTAGAATTTGTAATTTTCGAAAAATTTTGACAAATGCTTAAAAATTAAAAATCAAATTTTTGGCTAATTATAACATCACTGTAAAAGGAAGTTCCCATGTTTAAAATGGCACTCTGAAGTAACACCTTTTTCTACCTCAAAATCGTAATGAAAGTAACACTTTTTTAACTATTTGATTAATTTGTGGATTGTCAATTTGACAGTTGTACATTCTGAAGCACTTTTTGACCAAACTGAGAATTACAAGATATCACTATGCAAAAAAATACGTGTACAACAGCAAGTATGAAAGCACCTTTTCTGCACTCGCGAAAAAAAGCAGTACTTTCATCACTTATTGCTTGTTTGTTAAACAAAATTTCTATGTATAATATACTGTATATGTTTTAGCTGATCAAAGACTGCGAGAGGTTTTTTGCAAAAAATATAAAAGCAGAATTTGACCGTTTCTTCACAATGGAGAGAAAAGGAAAAATTTTGAATATTTTGAGAGATACTAAGTACGCAAATAAAATAAAAAAGGTGGATCCAGGAAGGAATTTAGATATTGTTGGTAAGGATTGCTTTTTTTAATAGTAATAATAATGCTGGTCTCCCCTAGTAGACTATCTTTCAGGAAGTTAATCGTCTAAAGCCTTATTTGCCTCGAGCCCCCGTTTCAATCTTCTGAAATAGCAACCCCCCCCCCCCCCCCCATTGCAATTCACAAAATATGCGGGTAATTAATTTTTTTTTTTCTAAGAAAATTACTAAACTCCATATACCTAAAAATTGTAAAAACTTTTTTTCATTTCTAACTTTCTTGTGTTTTAAACTGAATTTGAGCCAATTTAAGCTTAAATTGTAGCAAATTATATGATCTCTCTTAATCTAGTCAAAATGCGGCGGTACACTACTACTCAAGTTATCTTCAATAATACTGTTTTTAAATCCCTTTCTTTTGTTTTTGCTGTTTTACGGTATTGTAAACTGACTGACTGATGACATTGGCAAAACAAATACCAAACTTTATTAAAAAGTAAAATTTGGGCACTTCATTCCATGTAGGAACATGGCCTGAGACAACAGGTAAACACCGGTTTTCTTTGTTCACCCGGTATAACTAATCAGATCGTCAACTTTAAATGAGTCGCGTCATGCACCAGTGTTAAAACTGTGCACTAATAAAATACTTAGTATTAAAAATTAATTCAAAAGTTTCACATCCTCTCATCATACTTCCTACGTCAGGATTAGAAACCACTGGTCTAAAGTCTCTGAAAATTAATATGATTTTGTGAAGTCCCCAAGAACAAAATGGTTAGTTATTAAAAATCGAACTAAACTAATAATAAGAACGAAAGAATGAAAAAAATGCTTCACTGGTCTCTGTCTTGGCCGCTCTAAAATAAAATAAAATAGTTATTGATAGCATTACTATTTTCAGGTTCAGAAGATGATGACCCAGCGTTTGTACTGCTGCCACTATTATTTAAAGAGGACCCATTAGATTTAATAAAAAACGTAAGTTGGATAAGAAATGATTTCTTACTTGTCTTGATTTAACATTTTCACAAACCATTTGCTCTAACCTTTTCTTCTTTTGCAGGAGCCTGGGGTATTGCCGACAATTATCCCTGCAACGCCTGCAGATGCCTTATACACTGATATGTTTAAAGACAAATCATATTACGTTTGCGTTGAACACGTAAAGGTTTATCAGGTCGACAGCTATAAAGAAGCTATCGAAGCCGTTCTGTGTATAATATTTCTGTTGGATTTACAGTATCCCAAAAAACTGAGGAAAACCCTTAGTTTTTTGGGAAACAATTTATGTCAAATAATGTAAATAAATGTGTCTAGTTTCAATTTAATTTATATATGTATAGTATTTTTAGGTTAAAAAGTATTATATTATATATTTATGTAGTATTTAGATTTAGTTTTATTAAAATAATTTATAGTTCTAAAACCTGCCTATTTTTTTCCGAAACTTGCAAGGTATTGTTTTGTTTTCTATCTTCTGCCTGAATGACTGGTTGAATTATTTTTATGCCGATTCTGTTAAGAAAGCAATTAAAAATACACCTTAGGATTTGGTTGGAAATAATTTTCAACCTTGTTTCAAGGTGTATGAAACTATACGTTTTAGTTGCGGATACTTTTTAAACCTTAACGTGAAGGTCTATTAAAATATGGTTTAGTTAAAGATAATTTTTATACTTTACGAGGACGTATATTAATATACCTTTGGGTTTCATTGGCGATAAATTATTTACCTTACGAGAAGGTAGACCAAAGTAGGTAAAAGTATATTAATATACCTTTGGATGTGGTTGGAGATAATTTATATACCTTATGTGAAGGTAGACCAATGTAAGTGGGAGTATTTTAATATACCCTTGGGTTTAGTAGGGGATAATTTTTATACCTTATGTAGAGGTAGACCAACGTAGGTAAAAGTATATTAATATACCTTTGGGTTTGGCTGAGGGTAATTTATATACCTTACGAGGAGGTAGAACAAAGTACGTAAAAGTATATTAATATACCTTTGGATTTGGTGGGGATAATTTATATACCTTATGTTGAGGTACATCAAAGTAGGTGAAAGTATTTTAATATACCTAAAGGTATCTTATCAAACCTTAGGGTTTGGTTTTATACCTCTACATCAGCCATGATTGCCGTCCTTGAGGAACGCATTTATACCGCAAGGGGTAACATTTTATACCTTTACCTAAGGTATTACATCCTATATAAGGTATAATGTTTGCTTTATACCTCACTGCAAGGTATTTATAAAATACCTTAAGGTTGCACATAGCTAATACCTCTAAAGGTAGAATATTCTACTTGTAAAAATTACAGTGTATGTGGCCCATTGAAAATTTCCTAGAAATATCAACAACCCCCTTTATAAAATGATAACACTTTCATTGATTATTTTGCATTATGAAGGCGTGACGTACTCTCTTAAAAAAATATTATTTATAAAACTGCAGTTGAAGTTTCATTATGTACAAGGCCGAGTGTTAAAGAAATAGGCAAAGTTATACTCTTGGTAGATAACTGTAAGTTTTCTTTTAAAGAAGAACTCAAAAGTGGCGAGAAAAAGTGGAGGTGTAAGACTGCCAAGTGTCTAGCAAATATTTATACAGTGGGTCCAAAAAACACAATATCGAAATCCAATTTAATTCATAACCATTCGGCATGTGACATTTGCAATATTCAAAGACAAGTGATTAGAAGTGCAGCAAAACGTAAAGCTGTGGAGGATATTGGCAGTCAACCAAGTAAAATTGTGCGTTCCCTTATTTCCAAAGCAGATTTAACAAGTAGTACAACAACGGATCTATCCTATATAAGAATATGTATAACGCAAGAAGAAAATTACAACCAGTACTTCCCTAAACAAAAATAGAAGTTCACAGTTCGATTAAACCAGAGATGCAATTTTTGTCTAACCGTAAAGACGAATTTCTTTTAGTCAACAGCTAAGATTCCAATATACTAGTGTTTACTGTTTTACAAATTTAAAGCATCTTTGCTTTAGCCAAAAAATGTATTTGGATAGTACTTTCGACTACTGCACAAAATTTTTCTTGCAGTTGTTCACCATACATGGCTGTCTTAATGGTCATTAGTGTTTTGTGTGCTACCAGACAAAGCAACAGAAACATACAAAAAGTGTTTCGAATTTGTGACTGAAAAGTGTAGTGAATATTGTCGTTTTGTCCCACCGAAATTGTAGCAGATTTCTTGAGATGGCTATAAACGAAATGTGTTATTTTGCTTTAGGTATTGGAAAAAACCTCTCACGTTAAACGAACTCCTAGAAGAAATTGAAACATTGATGTTGCCGATATTTCCAATGAAATTATCCTCTTTCCTCCAGATAATTCCAACGAGTATAACACGCATGAAGATTCCGAAGCCGAAATTGACGTCGTCATAAATAACCTACCAGGATCTCAGTTGCGGGGAAATGTGAAACGATAAAGAAGCTGACCTGCGATTAATTAAATAAAATAATCAATGGTAGTAAAAACCGCAGATTAACTTCCTTAAAGTTTGTACAACACGAAAGCTCTAAAAAAATCTTCACTTACCGCGATGGCCGAGCTAAATTCGGCGATATGGTCTTGGATGCAAACCACCAGCTGTGTACCCTGCAAAGTCTTCAAAAGAAAAGATATGGGCGCCAGAAATCAGATGATTTCGAATAATTTAATTACACACCTAAATTGTAGCTTTAAATATTAATCGTAATTAAATATACGCATAAAATTTCAAATATTAAAAACAAGTGAATGTATGAATTTGAACTGTACAAGTTAATAATAACGGAAAGTACAAATCTATACTTTAAACACTGATAGTCCCGGAATGTACGAATATAAATTCCAAGTATTGAAGATAATTTAATATAATATTAATCCCGGAATAGCCAGTCCGAATTAGCTTGTAACACTAACCTCGAACCTCCAACGTCCATAAGTTGCGGTTAAACAAATGCTGGTCGTGAGCTGCTATACACAGTGGTCACAAACGCCGTGGATGAGTCGGTAATTGAAGCGAAGTCACCCTCAAACTGCAGGAGCTAGGCAGGACGCCAGCAGATGTTGAAAATGAAATCGGATAGCAACCTTGCTTCCAAGATTAAATTCTTGGGTAAAACTGTCAATTTAGAACTAAAGAAATGCAATTAATATGGGAATTATAAAATTTGAAAGTCCATCATACCTGATTTGTTCTCAGCTCTCGGAAAGTAATGCTTAATTAAACACACGACAAATTTCTCGTCAGTGAGCTGCTAGATCGAGTTGCCAAAAGAAGAATGCGCTTCGGCCAAATTGCAAGACGCTGGGAAAGAAGATAACAACAGCGCTGCACTCAGCTGATAGCGAACGGCGAGTTAGGCAGGAATACCAATGGACAAAACTGGGAAATTAACAATTCGAAATACGAACTGCTTATGATTTAAACCAAATATACAGGTTAAACCAGAAATAATTTGGTAAATGGCGAAACAATAAAGCGGAGCCAAAAAATTGTTACGACACGATTTGAGCGCGGGACCCTCGATACTAATCCTTCCAGTTGTCCTTAAGAAATAAAAAGTACAACATGCCTTACATCGAAAATATTAAAGTTCGTTTTAACCAGGGAAACATAGTAATTCTGCGGGTTACAGCACAAACTAGAAGGATTACTATAGAGGGTCCTGCGCTCATATCGTGTCGTTTGCCACGGCAAAATGCCCAACTTTCAGAAGTAGCGTCTCAAAATCAAGCAGCTGAAGTGAAACGATAAAGAAGCTGACCTGCGGTTAATTGATTAAAATAATCAATGGTAGTAAAAAAATCGCAGATTAACCTCCTTAACGTTCGTACTACACAGAAGCTCTAAAAATCTTCACTTACCGCGATGGGCGAGCTCACTCAAATTCGGCGATATGGTCGTGGATTCAAACCACCAGCTGTGTACTCTGCAAAGTCTTCAAAAAAAAGGATATGGGCGCCAGAAATCAGATGATTTCGAATAATTTAATTACACACCTAAATTGTAGCTTTAAATATTAATCGTAATTAAATATACGCATAAAACTTCAAATATTAAAAACAAGTGAATGTATGAATTTGAACTGTACAAGTTAATAATAACGGAAAGTACAAATCTATACTTTAAACACTGATAGTCCCGGAATGTACGAATATAAATTCCAGGTATTGAAGATAATTTAATATAATATTAATCCCGGAATAGCCAGTCCGAATTAGCTTGGAACACTAACCTCGAACCTCCAACGTCCATAAGTTGCGGTTAAACAAATGCTGGTCGTGAGCTGCTATACACAGTGGTCACAAGCGCCGTGGATGCGTCGGTAATTGAAGCGAAGTCACCCTCAAACTGCAGGAGCTAGGCAGGACGCCAGCAGGTGTTGAAAATGAAATCGGATAGCAACCTTGCTTCCAAGATTAAATTCTTGGGTAAAACTGTCAATTTAGAGCTAAAGAAATGCAATTAATATGGGAATTTTAAAATTTTAAAGTCCATCATACCTGATTTGTTCTCAGCTCTCGGAAAATAATGCTTAATTAAACACACGACAAATTACTCGTCAGTGAGCTGCTAGATCGAGTTGCCAAAAGAAGAATGCGCTTCGGCCAAATTGCAAGACGCTGGGAAAGAAGGTAACAACAGCGCTGCACTCGGCTGATAGCGAACGGCGAGTTAGGCAGGAATACCAATGGACAAAACTGGGAAATTAACAATTCGAAATGCGAACTGCTTATGATTTAAATTAAATATACAGGTTAGACCAGAAATAACTGGTATGTGGAGAAAACATTCGAACGAAGCCGAAAAATGGTTTCACTCCCCACGGCCAAATTTTTAACAGGGTAACAACCTAGAAGTTTCTATGGGTAGAAATCAAGAAGATAAGAGGGAAAATTGAGAAGAAGATGTGATGGTAGATGATTCGGATAGTGAAGATGACTTACCGTTATCTACGTTTGTTCAAAGAAAAATTTCAAAAACTAAAGTGTTTCACTATTTGCTTGGAAGACTTTAAAGAAAATTTTCCTATTTGGAATTCGGTTTCCCACACAAAAAACAATCGCTCCCATGCGAGCCTTTTTAAATATTTTTTTGAAAAAATCTTATCGACGAAATTGTTCAGTGTACTAATCTATATGCTTCTCAAAACAATCGACCAACTGATGTAACATATGATGACATATATTGTTTTATTGGAGTCCTACTTTTGAGTGGCTACTGCAGTGTATCTAGGAAGAAAATGTACTGGCAAAATTCCTCAGATAGTAACAACGCAGGGATCGTTTTCAGTATTTGATGAGCAATTTTCACTGTATTGATAACAATAATTTGAAAAAAGATGATCGATTTGCCAAAGTAAGACCACTTTTTCGAGAACTAAATAAAAACTTTTTAGAATTTGCTCCAACTGAAGAAAACCATTCCGTTGATGAAGCCATGGTGCCTTATTTTGGGCGCCATTGCTGCAAACAATTTATCAAAGGAAAACCCATGCCTTGGGGATGGGGATACAGCATTATCCTTGTCTTTTTTGCCACTAACTCGTGCTTTTTCACACATACAATCTGCAAAATGCTTCTCACAAATCCTTGAATTTCCAATAGGGTACCTACCAATTTTATCTATTAATTTTTTTGCCCACAAGTCCCGTCTGTCCCTATGCCTATGGAAAGTTTCCGTTAGCATGCATTTTTAAGATTTGTTTTTGCATCGGACTGCACAGTAAAACCCCATATGTAAAGCAAAATTTTTGAAATCGAAAAATTTCTTTAAACCTTGTCCGCTTACCGTTAACAAAATAAAGTTCTAATTGTTTCTAAAAATTATGATCAGTTTTTAACTATGCACGCGCATTTTAAACGATTTTTGATGATTGAATATCAAATCAATAGGTATTTAAATAAATGTCATTTTGACATTTTCTAAATTTAAATGTTATTGTCAAAATGACGCAAGACATAAAATGGCGGCACCAATGGGAATCGTGACCATATATGGCCAAACTGTTAACGTTAGTGTATACAATAAAGCGACTGTAGTTTAGAGCAGAGCCAATATTGGTCAATGTCTGGAAAGTGGCAATTTTGATGTCACCACACAAATTAAAGATAACAGTCAACAACAAAAACAGTTTTAAAAAGGTATATTTCCAATATAATATGCAATTAGTGGATTTCAATAAAAAAATTAGGAAAATATATATATAATTATACTTTAAAAAATATTTATATATTAATTTATCATTCCCGTGGCATGTCCCTACTCTAACCTAGGTACATTATTATAGTATTACTTGAGCAAATATAGCAATTATTATAATTACTATTACTCAGAGATAGTCTAAGGAATTCATTATTTTGCATTTTTGTTTAAAATTGGGCCATTTCTATTTTATTTTATGAAAAATTAAACTTGAAATTATGTCTCCCAAAATTATAATCATTCCCGTGCTTGAAATATCTCTTTAGTTTTTACGATAATAGATGGCTCTGCTACTACTAACGCTGCAGTTTTCTACGAATACCTTCTCAGCTGTAAACAAACGCCATGCCATTTTGCTTTAAAAACCGTTGGCAAAGAGTGCAGTTGTATTGCAATTGCTAATTAGGTGGTTGTAACGTTAGTACCAATAACCTCATTCCCGTGTAATCATTCCCGTGCCATTGATTAGGCACGGGACCTACACGGAAATGATTTATGAGGAACTGTTTGTTTCGGCTTTCAGATATTATATTCACTTGGTACAATGGCTAGAAATAAAAGTGCACCAGTCAGTAAAGAAGATCAGTTACGAAGAAAACGAGAAAAAGAACGAGAACGACGAAGGAAAATAAGAAGATCCAGTAAAACGGGAAGAACAGCGGGAAAAAGAGCGCCAAAAATATTTACGACAAAAAGAGAATAAAGTTAAAAGTGTGATTAAGGATTTAACACCAAGGGCGCAGAAAAATCAAAGACGACAATGGAAAACAAATTCTAAAAATTACAGAGAAAGACAAAAATACAAAATTAGAGAAGAGCTTTTACTGCAAGAGATAACTCCTCCCGCATCTGACACAGAAGATACACCAAGAACAAGACCATCGAGTTTTCAGTCAAGACAAGATTGTGGAAAAAAAAGATCCGCAGCAAACAAAGTAAGACGATATAGAGAGAAAAAAGAATGACTTTGCAAATGGACAGTTACAAGAAGAAATATCTAAAATATAAAAAACGTTATGAACGTGTGCAAAAAAAGCTTGCATCTTTAAAGCAAGCCAACTTAACTCCAAACACAAGAGTCAACAAGCTATTAAATGTCTCAGGTAAACATCTTAAAAATGTACCTACAGTGAGAAAACAACTTGTTTTTGCTGAAGTTATGAAAGACCAGTTAAAAGATACTTACAACCATCTAAACTCGAACCATGAAAAGCTAGTATTTAAAAAAATGTTGTGCGGCGGGGTAACAAAAAAGTATCGTCTACAAGGAAAGTGTCAGTCTTCAATGAAAATGAAGATACGAAGATTACCGGATTCTAATGAAATGAGTCACAGCATCTTAAGGAAACATAAAAGAGAAGGAAAGAGAGAAAAGGTCGCTAAACATTTTAGAGAAAAGATACAACATTTTCTACAAGAAGATATAAATAGCCGCATTTGCCCGGGAAAGAAGGACTACGTAACACGCAATAAATTGACGCAGCAAAAACGATATCTTACAGGTACGATGCAGAATCTTCATAAACGTTTTTTGAAAAGTTATCCAAACTTAAAAATTGGTTATAGATTTTTTTGCCGCGATCGGCCCTTTTGGGTTGTTCCGATGAAAGTATTACAAAGAGAAACTTGTAATTGTATGACACACTCCAATATTGAGCTAGTTATTCAGGCTTTATATTATCATGGTGTAATATTCACGAAATCGGTACAGGATGTTGTTAAGAATCTTTGCTGCAATTTCAAAAATGAAATGTGTCTATTTAGACAATGCAAAGAGTGTTCAAATTTAACTGTCAGCTACAATAGTGAAAGCAACATTACGGGAAATGATAAAATTCCATATTTTCAATGGATTAACAAAAAGGAAGAATATATGGATAAGAAAACTAAGAAAATAAAGAAAACAGTAAAAGTAACAAAGCAACGTCTTGTAGAAAAATTAACAGATATCGTTGCCAAATATGAGAATTCTTTAATTCCATTTATGGCACATGAAGGCTGTATTTTACAACAGTATAATTCTATAAAACAATTGAAAGAAAACATGTTAGAAAATGAAATCATCGTTCACTGCGACTTTAGTGAAAGTTACAACTTAAAATATGCCCAGGAAATACAATCATTTCATTTCGGGGGCTCTAGGAAGCAGATATCGCTACATACTGTCGTAAGGTCTACACATTACTCTTTTGCTGTGACTTAACAATTTTCTCTCTTTATTTAACTATAAGGAACTGGACGAAACAAAAAATCTGCAGTTTTTGGTCAGGTCCCCTTTAAGTATGGCTTGTTTTATAGTACTGTCAATGTGACATTTGTCCGAAATGACAGTAAAATAACGCGCAATAACAAGCAAGCGATCAAGCCTAAAATCTTATTTTAAGCGTTCGGGACTTCTTCGAAGAGGAGAAACGTGGGATTCCATAGGTCAAGAATGTATTGGTTTGAATAATGTGCTATTTAGAGCATCCCTTACATTTAAGGTTAGGTATATGTCAAATTCTTTCTAAAGTCTACTACCTGCGATCTAAATGATCTTTTTGAATTTCAATGCAATATAAGACATACGTTTTAAGCGCTATGTTTTGTTATTTCTGACGTCACAGCAAAAGAGTAATGTGTAGACTTTAGTCTATGCAAAATCAGGTAATGGCGTTTTTACCAAAAGTTACTGTACACTCTCTGAATCTCTCCTGCATGGTCCACCTGCTATTTGGACACATTTGTTTCCTGTTATAAAAGAAAGTTTAACGTCAGGTAACATTAATACTATTCATTTTTTGAGCGATAGTCCGGCAACACAGTACAGGAATAAGACAATGTTTTATTTCCTGGCCAATTGTTTACAAGAGTACTTTGGACACATAAAAAAATCACATGGAACTACCAAGAAGCAGGTCATGGTAAAGGGGCGCCAGATGGAATAGGTGGAGTCTGCAAAAGAACTGCTGATCGCATAGTTGCTCAAGGGAAAGATGTAGCAGATTTTGAAACTTTGCAAAGGAATTCATTTTTTTGAGATTCGCTCTGAAGATATTAAGATCTTTTCGAAGAAAATCATTGACGAATTCTGTATTCAGTTTCGTGGAACTATGAAGGTTCACCAAATAGTTAAAACGGATTTACCTACTGAGACCTCTGAAAATCATCGTCTTTGGATGAGGTCACTTTCTTGTTTTGAGTGTTCAGAAAACTGCAAACATTTTCAAGTTGGAATTCTTGATTATCCCATAGCCAAAGACTTGTCCGACTCCGAAGACGATTTAATTTTGAAGAATCTACCAGGCAACCAAGAACGACTTAGACTTACCGTCAGCCATGTATACAGCGATGAAGAGAACATTAACCAGCCCAATGAACAACATGATGATGCAGGTACATTCATTCCCAGTCCAAAAATACAAAATGGAACCTACGTGTTGCTTGAACTTGCTTCAAATATGCATAAATACAGATACGCGGCGATCTGTCAGTCAGATCTTGAAGATGATGGAGATGGAGTCCAGTATTTAAAAGTTTTAAGCAATCCTACTCAACAAATGTTTAAAATAGTAAAAAAAAGATTTCTCCTACATAGAAGAATCTCAAATTTTGCAAGTGTTACAAAAACCAAATTTGGTCTTGAGAGGAAATCAAGCTTTTTACCAATTTCCAAATGAAATAGATGTTTTCGAAAAAGGAAAATTTTGAACTGTTTGTTAAGCTATTAATAATGTTAACTTAAGTTAAAAGTTTTATTACTATGTTTGTTCTTTTGTCAGTTTTGAATTTGTTTGTACTTACACTTATAAACTTTATAAAAAGTAAAAAATAAATTTATTTTGTTTAAAACTTCTTTCGTATTTTATATTTATAGGTTTTAGTCATTCCCGAGTTATGGCCATCATTCCCGTGTAATCCAATTTTACAAAAATCAAAATAAATTAAATTTGAGCTTATATTAAAAACGTTTTTATACACCACTAACAGGGATATAACAGTAATTTATTATACAAGACGATCAAGTTAAATTTTATCCACGGGTGAATCGTTTAACGTCGAGACGAAGTCGAGACGTTAATGATTCAAGAGTGGATAGAAATAACTGTATCGTCGTGTATAATACAATATTTTTTTCTATAGCAAGAACTTTTACAATTTCAAAAGAACATAAGGACAGTCAATCACATTTCAAAATGTCAGCAGCTAGATTGGGTTGCTACGATAATACGAAGCTGTCATTTAATTTAAACACAAGTTAGAAAATTAAATTACTTTATCTATCCTTGGTGTTAAAGTGCTACTTTATCTACCCTTGCTGTTAAAGTAAAACTTGACCTTTTGTTTTGAGTTGATAAAAGCACACTTTAACATGAGCTATAGAAAAAATAAATAAACATAAGCAAAATCAAAAAACAATATTTATTAATTATGGATGAATGGACAAACTCTGTTTTAAAAAATGCCACTTTCCAGACATTGACCCATATACAGTGTTCCCCGGATAGGTGAAACGACTCTTGTAAAACGTACAAAATTCTTTATTTAAATTTTCATTTTTTGTGGTTCAGCCCTGCTCGGTTAAAGGCGAATTTCTGACATAATTTCAGTTTTGAAAAATCAAGTATGCCTTGGAAATTTTTAAAATTTCCGAGGGATACTTGATTTTTCAAACCAGAAATTATGATAGAAACATAACCAAGCAAGGCTGAACCCAGAAAAATAAAAATTTAATTCGAGAATTTTTTACGTTTTATAAGAGTCGTTTCACACTGTACATAGGAGAGTATATAGGAGAGTACCGCACCGTCCGCCATGTTTATTCCTCTGGCATATGCGTCACTTTGAGGTTTGTAAAACAATTCCGTCAAGGTGACGTTTGTTGGCAATCCAAACTTTACTTGAAATTGGCAAAACTGTAAGTCTATGTCAAAATCGAGGTTAGCAGGTTAGGTTTTGCGTCAGTTTTGACACAGACCTAAGCAAAACAACCTGCTAACCTCGATTTTGACATAGACTTACAGTCTTGCCAATTTCAAGTAAAATTTTAGACTAGTCAATCAGTTATTGCTGATGGGAGTAAACATGGCGGCGATGTCGGCATTTTCACGGATCAAAGAATGGCGGTACTCTCCTATATACGAGGTTGTGCTGAAAAGTGCCTGGCTTTGGTTGTAATCGAGTAAATTAGGCCAGTGTAAACCATACTGCAGCATGTTTAACTATTCAGTAGCGCGCCTGCACAGTAACAGAATCGTACGTGCGAGAGGAGTTTTCATTCCACGCATTGACAAAGCAGTCATGGCGGTGCATTCATCTGCTCATACCGCTCACCACACCCTGACGAAAATCGACCAAATTGGCTTCGAATTGTTGAACCACCCGCCCTATCCCCCAGATGTAGCCCCTTCGGACTACCAGCTCTTCCCACAACTGAAGAAACACCTGAAGGGTACCAAGTTTGGCTCCAATGAGGAAGTCATCTCAGCTACGGAGGCGTTTTTGGAGGGGCATCCGCCGAACCGTCCCACTTCTATTTGGAGAGGTTAAGAAAGCTGGAGAAGCGTTGTGCTAAATGTGTTAGCTTGAGGAGGGAAGATGTTGAATAAAGTGTATTTCATATTTCGCTGGCACATTTCTTTTTATGTAAAGCCAGGAACTTCTCAGCACATCCTCGTACACTGGCTCAGGTTTACAGATGTCCTTCATGTATGTCGGTAAAGTTAAGTCGCTTAAAATCTGTTGTGACAACTAACAGAAAAGTTTTTAACATGGTGATGTTTTGACGTTTTGTGAAAGTCTTTTCATCGTCCTACTATTTTATTCCAAATTGAAGACGGACATCGTTATCAACTGAGGCGTATTTTTAGTTGGAAAGAAGGGAGGTTTCTTGTTTACTCCGACGTTTGCAGAAATAATTGGCGCCAAATTCAATTTACTTAAGGAGTTTGGCATCTTCCCCGACACATTGGGGTTAGTTGCATAAATTGTGTTGGGGTAAGATGCCAGGTTGCAACTTATGTATTTCACGCGTACGTATTTATTACAGTGAACAATGCGGACTTATGTAAGAAAGTCATGCAGAGGGGACAGAGAACAATCTTCGGGCTGCTGCACTGGCGTTACGGGATGAAACCAGAAGGGCCAATTCCATTGCAAGAGAATTTGGAATTCCTGTAACGATATTAGGCATCTAGCTTATACATTTGCCAAATAAAACACAGATTCAATAAGAAAAAAGAGCTAGCAGGATATGACTGGTTTCAGCTTTTCATGAAAAGACATCCCAATTTGCGAATGCGCGCTGCTCAAGATCGATCTATAGCTCGTTTACTGGGAATGTGCCATGGTGAAGTGGATCCATATTTTAAGCTACTTCTAGACACATTAGAAACACATGATTTAATGGACAAGCCCAGAAGAACTTTCAATATGGATGAAGGCGGATTGCAACTGTGTAACAAGCCTGGGAAAGTGATCACTTCGAAAGGGTCCAAAGATGTTCAAAGTCTCACCAGTGCGGAAAAAGGTGAAACTATTAGTATTGTCGTTTGCTGCAATGCAGAAGGCAATTTTCTTCCATCAAACGTGATCTTCCGTGGTAAAAGCAAAAAGGAGTTTGAGAACAACATGCCTCCAGGATCTGTTGTGATATCTCCTGATTCAGCATATGTTAAAAGCAGTATTTTCCTATCATGGATAAAAGACCATTTTCTCCCAGATAAGAACAGGGTCCAGTCGTTTTGATCCTTGGCGGCAACGACGTGGATATTTTAGATTTCTTAACAGAAAACGAAATTCACGTCATCTGCTTACCCAGCCATACCACGCATTGGTTGCAACCTCTCAACAGGTATTTCTTTAAACCACTCAAAACCTATTGGGATGAAGCTTGTAGGCATTGGATTAGGTCTCATCCTGGACGCAAAATTACTAGATACCAATTTGGAGGAATTTTAAACCAAGCTGGAAGCAACCAGAATGGAATCTCAAAATGCGCCAATACTGCACGTCGCTACCAAACCGCTGCCGCGCCTCTACCGCCAGTCTGAATAGACCGTTATTTAAGAACTTTTTTAGCGGTCATGTATTTTATTTACAATTTTTATATTTCATAATGATATCATATTAAAAACGGATATCACAGATCATTATGCTACACTATCAACTGTTTCGGGTAGGGAAGGAGGAAGCATTAAAGGTAACACACAAACAAATGGGACTATTAAACCCTTTCACAAGGATAACTGGATTAGTATATTCAACATGCTAGTCGATTTAATTGGGATCAGTTGTGTTCTAAACCAAATCCTAATCTAGCAACGGAAAAATATATCGCTTATTAAATAACTGTCAAAAAACTATTATTAAAAGACGAAACAGTTGCAACAAAAATTTAAAAAAAACGAAAAAATTGGATTAGGCAGGGCCGCGCCAAGCCAGTGTGCAATGTGTGCTCCGCACACGGGCGGCCAAATTCAGGGGCGGCCAAAAAGGTTTAAGAATTATATACAAATTACAAAAAAAATAAATAAAAAATGTACAATTTTTTTTACTTTACAAATTTTAGAAGTTCAAAAATATGTACCTATACCGGGTGTCAACGAATTTATTAGACAAGTCATAACTTCTAGAGTATTAGGTGTATCAAAATGATATTTGGTACAGGTAAATGGTATAGGGAGAGGAAAGTTTTCGCATATTTTTCACTTCTGGTCACTTCCGGTTTCACCGGAAGTGGCTCCCGTTTCGAATTTTTAAATAGAACACCCTGTATATTTTTGCACATTTGGATTTCTGAGACAATTTTGGATCAGCGTGTGACATTTTAAAAACTTATCCATGGCACACTTGACAAAAGTAAATAAATTATTATCTAGTATTTTGCTTAGAAATATTTAACTTATGAGCTTATTTTTAATCCAATCGCAAATAAATTAGTATCGTTAGATTCGCCAAAAAATTCTCTTTTCGGAAAGTGCTTGTCAAAAATAGGTCGCCATTTCAACAAAAATAGTTAGACAAGAAAACGTGCTTTTGCCAACTTGTCTTATTCCTATCTATCATACTAATCACTCAAACTTTGCGATTGTAATTTTCTGACATCACCTGAGGTCTTTAGATTAGTTTGCGTCTGATCATGGCCACCTAGATGCTATATTAAAACTGGCTCTAAAAAAATCAAGTAGGCTTAAAAACTTTTTAAAATGTCACATTCTGATCCAAAATTGTCTCTGAATTCCAAATATGCAAAAATATACAGGGTGTTCCATTTAAAAATTCGAAATCGGAGCCATTTCCGGTGAAACCGGAAGTAACCGAAAAGTGAAAAATACGCGAAAATTCTCTTCTCCCTATACCATTTACCTGCACCAAATCTCATTTTAATACACCTAATGCTCTAGAAGATATGACTTGTCTAATAAATTCGTTGACACCCGGTATAGGTATAAAAAATTTCTATTGTGTAAATGAACACCTGATAATATGGTTACATGGATTATTGTTTATGTAAATTCTCGAAGTTAGTTTTTATTCCGTGGCGGCTAATTGTTAAACGAAGCCAACTTGGGAACGCTTTCCATGCATCTTTATGCAATGATTACAAAAAAGCCGGATATTTATCAGAAGCAACAAAACGTGACTGTACATTACTTAACACGCTATTACTATTCCGAATTCACTTCAAACGCAATGTGTTTATTTGTCCATGTGTTTAAATGTCGGTGTGATTAACTGTCGGCGTGTTTAAATGTCTATGTGTTTAAATGTCGGTGTGATTAACTGTCGGCATGTTTAAATGTCGGCGTGTTTAACTGTCCGTGCTTAAATGTCCTATGATTATGTGTCGCGTGATTAAGTGTCGGGTCACGGTAAATTATTTAGGGGACAAAATTCAGAATGAAATAATAGACGTCATTGGTAACAAAATTAGAAATTATATTTTAGATTTAATTAGAAAATGTAAATACTATTCTATCATTCTTGACTGTACACCGGATATTAGTCATATCGAACAAATGACTATAATTTTTAGATTTACAATGTTTAATGAGACCTCAAAAAAAAATGAAATACGCGAGCATTTTATAGAATTGTGTCCTATTAATGATTCAACTGGAGTGGGTTTAAGTGAAATTTTAATGAATTTACTTTCAAAGTTGAATTTAAATATTTACGACATGCGTGGCCAAGGGTACGATAATGGGGAAATATACGCGGCAAACATAATGGTTTGCAAAAAAAAATTTTAGAAATAAATCCGCGAGCATTTTTTGTGCCGTGCACAGCCCATACATTAAATTTAGTAGTGAACGATGCTGCTAAAGTTTCTTTTGAGACTTCTGGTTATTTTGATATAGTTCAAGAATTATTTGTTTTTTTTTCTGCGTCGGTAAAAAGATGGTCAATTCTGAAAAAACACACAACAAATTTAAATTTAAAACCACTTAGTGATACACGGTGGTCTAGTAGAATAGACGCTGCGAAGCCCCTGCGTTACCAAATTGGGCAAATATATGATGCATTGGTAGAAGTAATTGAAGATCGTTTATCGGTACAAGACCACAGTGCTTCACATCAAGCCAAATCTTTGGCATTAAAAATTCAGTTATAAATTTTTGTGCTCAACAATTATTTGGTACAATATTTTAATCAAAATTAATGTTTTGAGCACGATGATGCAAAATCCTACTATAAATATAAAAACTTGCTTAGAGCACTTTAAAAATTTGTTAGATTTTTTCTTAGCTCTTCGATCAGATGAAGAATTCAATAATGTTCTTACTGACGCTAATACACTTGCGGATGAACTCGGTATTGAACCTAATTTCCCTGCTGTTCAGTCTGTTAGACCACGAAGAAAACCCAAACAATTTGATTATGAACATATTGATGAACCAATTGTTGATCCAAAAAATTATTATAAAGTTAACGTTTATTTTAATATATTAGATCAAACTTTATCGTCTTTAAGAGACAGATTTGAGGGAATAACAAGATATGATACTATGTTTGGATTTCTCTATATGTTTGATTTAACGGAAAACGAGCTATTACAATGTAAAGATTTACATCTTCATCTAACTGATGATTCTAGAAAGGAATCAGATGTAGATGGAATAGAATTATTTGAAGAGATAAAATCTTTAAAATTACATCTTAAACCTACTTCAGCTGAAAAGCATCAGTTAGAGCCCCAGTCCATTCTTGAATATATTTTTGAAAATCAGCTCATAGCATCATTTCCAAATATGTCAGTAGCTCTTAGAATATTACTCACGTTACCAGTTTCAGTTGCGTCTGGTGAGAGATCTTTTTCCAAACTAAAAATTATTAAAAATTATATGCGATCCACAATGTCACAAAACAGATTAAATAATCTGTCTATAATAGCAATAGAAAGCGACACGATGGATTCCATCGATTTAGAATTAGTAATTAAAGAATTTGCGGAGAAAAAAGCTAGGAAAGTTGCTTCTTTATAATTTTCTAAAATTTTGTTGTTTTTTTATTAATTTTATTCCACTATTTTTTTTTGTAAATTTTATTGTTAATAAAACTTTTTTAAAATTTCTGTTTTTCACTTAAATTAATTTGATTTGTTACAGTTAAACTAGGTATGTACTACATAAAATTTATATTTTACAACAAAAATGTAAATTTTGGGGCGGCAAATTTGGCTCTGCACACAGGCGGCCATTGATGCTGGCGCGGTCCTGGGATTACGACAGAAAATATCAACGTTAGAAACAAATTACAGCAAAAGGTTTTAAAAATCTCAAAGACGTTGACTTAAAATACTACATAACGCAACTAGTTTAGAACAGTTATGTTTTATTGAACAAGTAGTTTGAGTAGGAGCGTCAGCGTCAGCATGCAGAGAGAAATAAAATCACTTTTTTTAACGTGTTCCGTATAGGGGAGAATGTTCCACAGTGAAACATGGTCCACAGTAAAACAATCAAAATTTTTCATGGTTTAAATATGGGGTTGCTGGCGCCCTCTTATGAAAGAGTGTCTAACTACATGCTCTAGAACTCCTGTAAACTTTAAAGTGCTCCAACTAATAGTTCAGCGAAAAGTTGAGATTCGTTCCTTTGTTAGTGTAAAAGTAATTTGTAGAAAAACCAGAAAAAGTGATTTTAATTGTTACACGTTGCTAATACGTAAACGGGCTGGTGGTACTTTGTAACACCATCACTTAATGTGTGCATTAGGTAAGTGGCAGTTTTTTCTAATTATAAACAATTTGATTTATAACCTCATTACCACATACATGTGCTGTGCGGCACAGTAAAACATTTTGAAGTGGGGCACAGCAAAACGTTTTACTGTGCCCCACTTTAAATGTTTCAGTGTGCCCCTTCATATTTTACTTAATAGAATCAGTAAAATTATTTTTTGTTATTAGTGCAAAATGGCAAGAAATAGAAAGAGAAAAACAGCGATTGGAACCTTTTCTGAGGTATTGATGAGAGAGGCCGTTGAACTTGTTGGTCAAGGTATCAGCATCCGCAAAGCAGCTGAACAAAAAGGGGTAAACTTTTCTACGCTTTTTAGATATGTGCGTAAAAAGCGACAAGCAAATGAAGGTGTGGAAGTTCGTATGACTCCTAACTATTCGTGCAGACAGATATTTACCGTTGCTCAAGAGAAGATGTTGGTGGAATACATTCTTAACAGTTCAAAAATATTCTATGGACGAACAACAGTAGAATGCAGAAAAATGGCGTATGAAATGGCTCAGGTAAACTCAGTAAAATGTCCTGTTAAATGGAATGATGGGCAGATGGCCGGAATTGAGTGGTTCGGAGCATTTATGAAACGAAATGCAGAACTAAGTATTCGAACCCCAGAAGGTTGCAGCCTATCTAGGGCAACTTCTTTCAACAGAACGAATGTTAACTTATTTTATGACAACTTACAACTTCTTGAAGCGCATCCAGAATTTGTAAATGGAACTAGAATCTTTAATCTAGACGAAACAGCTACTACAACAGTGCAGAAACCGCCAAAAATAGTCGCGCAGAAAGGAGCCAAACAAGTTAGTAAATGCACCAGTGCAGAAAAGGGCACAACTGTAACCACATGCTGTATAATAAGCGCTTCGGGAAATACAATCCCTCCTGTGATGGTGTTTCCCCGTGTGCACTTCAAACCTCATATGACGAAAGACGCACCACCAGGAACTTTGGGTCTAGCAACCAGCTCTGGATGGATGACAACTGAATTATTTGTTAAAGTTATGCACCACTTTATTCATCATACTAAGAGTTCAATGCAGTCTCCGGCGTTATTACTATATGACAATCACGAGAGTCATATATCTATCGAAGCAATTACCTTGGCGAAGGAGAACGGAGTCTCGATTTTAACATTTCCTCCTCATTCGACAAATAAGTTGCAACCCCTTGATGTGGGAGTTTATAAACCTTTTAAAACGTACTACAATGCTGCTGTGGATAGCTGGTTAATGCGAAACCCTGGTCGAACACTGTCTATTTATGAAATAGCAGAATGTGTTGTTATAGCACACGACAGGGGACTGACGCCGAGTAACATAAAAGCAGCTTTTCGGAAGACTGGAATCTATCCATTTGATCGAAATGTTTTTTCAGATGACGATTTTATGTACAGTTCTGTTACAGATAGACCTGATCCAGAGATACCAGTTACCAGATCTTTGCATGATATCCAGAGCATCAAATCTGAAAGGAGAGATCTGGTAACTCCAGATCCCGAAAAATCATTTCACGAAGAGGTTGCTGAGAAATCTCGTAACGTAAATGAGACCCCAACTTGTTCGAAAAATAAAACTGTATCCTTCGTAAGCCCTGAAGTTTTTAAAGGTTACCCGAACGCGAAGCCAAGAAAACCAACTAGAAAACCTAGAACCAAGGGGAGAAGTATGATAGCTACCAGCACCCTGGTAAAAAATGCTTTAGCTGAAAAGAAAGAAAATTCTAAACGCAAACTAAAAAAGAATATTTGTAAAGAAGAGGAAGAAACTTACGACGACGAATTGAGTGACATAGATATGGTTTTGGAAGATTCGGACAATGACAATGAATATGTACGCCATCTGGACGACGCTTGTACATATACTGTTCCATTTGAAAGTCAACATTGTTTGTCCCAAGATGGGTACAAGCAGCCAACATTTTGGTCACATCGTCTTCTTTGAGACTGAGAACGTCTACACCTCCCGACATCGCTTACGTTATTTAAGAGTTACGATACGTATGCAAACGCCACAGGGAGACGATCGCTTGGCATGCAAGCAGTGTAGACGCGTGTGCTTGTTACTCTGATAGCCTACAGAAATCGTTGTAAAATGCCTTTTACGCGGGAACAGAAAGCCGAGATTGCAGACGTAATTAAAGAAACCGTTACAGCTCTATTGATGGATGATAATTTTATCAAAAGAATAATGGACAACATGTGGACAAAATTCGAGGCTAAGTTAGAGGAGATGAATAAAACACTGGAAACAACCGTAACAAATCTCCAAAGAGAAAATGAAGACCTGTCTATGCAGCTGGATCATCTGCAGCAGTATTCCAGAAGAAATTGCATCCGCATCTTTGGGCTGCAGGAAAGTGCTGGTGAGAACTTAGAAGCTAAAGTTATTTCTATCGTGAAACAAAAAGCGAACGTCGACATTTGTGCTGATCATATTGACCGTTGTCATAGACTTGGTGCTCAAACGGTTAACAAAAAACCTCGTGCCGTAATTATAAAATTTGTTAGTTACAAATACCGAGATATTGTGTTCAAAAACAAAAGATTCTTTAAAAACACTGGTATTACAATAAAGGAAGACCTGTCCAGATGCCGATTACAAGTTTTCAAGGCAGCTTGCACCAGCTTTGGCTTCAAATGTGTGTGGACAATCGACGGGGTGATAAAAATTAAAGCAAATAATACAATTTATTCCGTCACTAATCTAAAAGATTTGGAAGGTGTCGTGCAAAAAGTACAACCACCTCATGCTTAAAATCAGCTTACCATTTAATCTAATGTGCAGGTAGCTAACCGGCTTATAATTAAATATGTACTTCAGTTTATTGAAATAACCTGTCACCGCAAAACGGCCAGTATTGGCTATCAGGAGTGGCAGTGCTTAAATTTAATAGAAAAGAACAAACTTATTTTATTTACATTGTTTGGCCTTGCTTAAACTTAGGTTTGTTTTTTCTTAAATTTATATTTTAGTCTATTTTTGTGTCAACTATATAATCTTAATTGTTAAGCTCTGTTTTAATTTTTTAATTTTTTAGTATAGGTATTTGTTGCTTATGAGTGGTTTTGCGGTTGCACATATAAATGCACAATCGATAACGAATAAATTTCAGTTGCTCCGAGAACATGTTTTACATTACGAATATGATTTAATTACTGTAACGGAAACATTTTTACATGAAAATATACTTAGCAATATACTTTCCTGGTTACAGTCTAATACGGAAAGATCGGCCTACCTTTGGTGGTGGTATTGCATTGTATTCGAAATCATCTATTGAAATTAAACAGGTTCATGTAACAGATATTTTAGAATTTGAACAATTATGGATTGAGTTCGTTGTTCACAAGCATAAATACTTACTAGGTACAATTTACTTACCGCATCGAAGTAGATATCGGGCATTTATTGATCACTTTGAAGTAATATGCAGTAATCTGCTTCCTTCATACGATACTGTATTATGTGTAGGTGACTTTAATATTGACCTTTTGGAACCCGATAGCACTGAATCTGAACAATATTTATCTATGTTAGACAGTTTTGGATTCACTCAATTAATTAAGGAACCTACTCGTATAACTTCCAAATCAGAAACGCTTCTTGATCATATATTAGTAAGTAATTCCGATATCATTGCTGGATCTGGTACTAAACACCTAAGCGCTTTTTCAGACCATGAACTTGTTTATTGTAACTTATTATTAGAAACATCAAAACCGCAGCCTAAAACATACACATTTAGGGACTTTTCAAATTTAGACTATGATAATTTTCAAAATTATATTCAAGCTCTTAATTGGGGTAATATTTACAATTTAAATGGTGTCAATGATAAGGTAAATTGCTTAAATGAGAACCTGATACATGCTTATGACATTTTTGCTCCTTATAAAACATCAACTTTTCGAAAGCCGAAAGCTCCTTGGCTAACGGATACTGTCAGGTTAATGATAAGCTTAAGAAACGCTGCATATAAACGATTTAAAAAATATCGAAAACAAGAACAGTGGAATTATTACAAATCACTTCGCAATCTAACCACTCTTGCTATCAGGAACGAAAAAAAGGCATACCTAAATTATAAATTAGCTCATGGTAATTCTAAAACTTTGTGGAAAGATTTACAGCGTTGTGGTATTTACTTGAAACAAAAAAACAACACTATACCACCACACCTGAACGATGTTAATGCAATTAACTCATATTTCAACTCGGTGCATGGTGTGGAGCAACCCGATCCGGAAATTCTAAAAATGTATGAACGGATGAAACCTAACTTAACCACTAAATTTTCATTTACTGCTATTTCTGATGACGATGTTACCAAAATTATCAACTCTATTAAAACCAAAGCAATGGGTAGTGATAATTTAAATATTACAATGATACAATTGTGCTGCCCTTTCTTAACACCCTTTATTACTCACATAATAAATTCTTGTTTATCTGAAGGCATTTTTCCAAAAGACTGGAAAATTGCTAATATACTTCCTGTTGCTAAAATAAACATGCCAAAAGATATGAAAGATCTAAGGCCAATTAGCATACTACCAGTACTATCGAAAGTCTTGGAGAAAGTTATGGACTCACAAATCAGGGAATATTTGGAAGTTAACTCATTATTACCTGATTATCAGTCAGGTTTTCGCCGTAGTTTTAGCTGCTGTTCTGCATTGTTAAACATAACAGATGATATTTTAAGAGCGACCGATGCTGGTAATGTTACGGTATTGATACTATTAGATTTCTCCAAGGCTTTCGATACTATTAATCATGTGATATTATATGCTATATTGCAGCATTTTGGTTTTGCTGAGGGAGCGGTTAAGTTAATTGAGAGTTTTTTAACTCAAAGGCAACACTGTGTAGTACTGGATAACAATCGTTCAGATTTACGCTTTGTCAAATATGGAGTTCCCCAGGGCTCTATACTGGGTCCTCTATTGTTTACTTTATATTCTTCAAATTTATGTAGCACTTCTCTCAATCATTGCCTTTACCATCAGTATGCAGATGACACCCAAGTCTATCTATCATTTAAACCAGCTGATGTTCAGACTGCCTGTGCCGTTATTAACAAGGAGTTGAACGAATTAGTTGATTTGGCAGCTTTACACTCTCTTAATATCAACCCATCAAAATCTGCATTTCTTGTATTTGGTTCTTCTAATCACAGAAATGAATGCTTACAAACAATTCAAATTAAAATTAGAGACACGCCAATTTCATATAAAAATTCCGCTAAGAATTTGGGAGTTATACTTGATAAAGACCTAAGATTTCGTGAACACATAAATGCTTGTCTACGTAAAGCTTATTGTAATTTGAAATTGCTATACGGTAACAGGCGAGTATTAAATGGTAATATAAAAAAGCTATTATGTGACTCACTAGTTCTATCGCATTTTAATTTCTGCGATACACTTTATGGGTTCTGTATAGACAAAGCAACATCAAATAAAATACAATTAGTCCAAAACTCTTGTTTGCGGTTAATCCACGGCATACGCAGACGAGAACATATTAGATATAAAATTAGAGAAACTAACTGGCTAGACATGGAGAAACGACGCTTTATGCATGCTGCTGTTTTCTTTCATGGGGTTATCTTGTTGGAGTCACCTCCATATCTCTACAATAAAATAAGTTTTCGAACTGACATTCATAATCTCAATCTTCGTCATAGAGGCTTGTTATCCATTCCATTACATCGTACTGAACTCTTTAAACGATCTTTTACTTATAACGTGTCTAGAATATACAATGCATTACCTACTGCTTTTAAGACGACTTCCTTGCACACTTTCAAAAATAAATTGTTAAACTGGCTAGCTTCTTGAGTATTAATTCATTTCTGTTAAAAGATTTCGTTCTCTGTGTTTTTTTTATATAGTTGCATTTGATGAACATACGTAAATCACTCATATCATTATATTTCATCTCACTTTATCGTTTTTTTTTAATATTAATTTTATATAAGTTTGATAATTTCGTTTCTATTGTTTTTGGTGTTGACATTGCTTGCGTTATATTCATTTTATTACATTTTCTTTGAAGCGGTGGTAAGGTAGAGCAGGGGCTTTCTTTTAGAGAGCCATCTGACTACCATCGCTTCCCCATATGTTTATATTTATTATTTAATATGTATATATTATTGTTATTTATTTTGGGGAATAAAACAGTATTTATTATTATTATTATTTATTAAGAAAATTTCCACCTTGAAACAATCGATCCATGCCAATTTAACAGTTTAGATGAACCAAGCATCGATAACTTTGTCCTCGTACAATTTGACGTACGAAAAGAAAATAAACTATTTTATATTGGAAAAGTGACTAAAATAAAAAATGAAAAAGCAGAGTATGAAGTCAGCTTTTTAAGAAAGAATAAGAAGGCTGAGAATAAATTTTATGTGCCAGAAAACGGGGATATTGCAACTATTATTCAGAATCAATTAAAATGCGTTCTTCCTGCACCGTCCCTCTGCGGAAAAACAAAAAGACAGAATAGTTATATGAGCTTTGGTATTGATTTTTCTAATATTAATATTAATTAGTTGTTATTTTTATATACGTAACACTCTATATTTTATGTTTCATTTTCAATGTACCCCATGGATGAGGCACACTGAAACGATTTTCATTTATTTTATTATATTTTATTTTAAGGATTTTCAATTTGCTTTTTAAATGTTTGTACTGTATATCTGTAAAAAAAATGTGTATACTTACCTTAGCAAATGTTTTTTTTTTCATTTTTATGTGACAAAATTATATGTTACTTTGCAAAACAACTTTTTTGTTTCACTGTGGACCACTCTCTTTCATTGTATTTAATCCTCCTCCTCGACTCCGTCCATCTTTACAGATGAGTGGTGATTATGGTTATTAGTTCTCTTCAAGTTGGCTGTTACTCTTCGGATGGTGTCGCGCCAACGTTCTCTTTGCCGGTACTCCTTCTTACTGCCTGTTCGACATTGGTATTCAAAAGAGTATCAATTGCGTCAATCCAGCGGGTTGGTGACCTTCCTCTCCTTCGTTTCCCATAAGGTTTTCCTTGGACCACGAGCTTTTCGAAGTCACCTCTGGGAGTGATGTGGCCAATCGCATTTAATAAGAATGGTGAAATTGTTGTATCATTTATTAGATATTCCGATGGACATGTATCATACAGAGACGTGCTTACACTAATGATTATCTATCATACAACATCTCCCATTCTTCAGAACTGAACTTAAAATTGTATCGCAACTTAACATATAACATCAGCTTAAAACGTAATCCTTAAACTTTAGAGGCATTTTTACTGGCCTTTTAGATCGCACTGGTATATGTCCGTTATCACCACTGTCATACACTTGTTCCACTTCACCACTTTGAGATTCAGTTTTACTATCAACATGTTTCTCCTATGGTGTGTTCTGTGATCTTAGAAGATAACTATTTCTTCGTATAACGCTGCCTTTATCGTTCTGCACCCAGTATGATCTTGGCGAGTGTTCTTGCTTGGCTAGGATTTTCCAGCTTCCCATTCCTTGCCAGTTCTGGTGATAATATTGTCATTTTGCTCCATATCTACTCTTTGTCTTGTTCTTTTGTTATATTCATTTTTGTATTGTTCTCTCTTCATTTCAAGCTTGGTTCTTTCTTCATCTAAATTTTCTTTTTTCGGTGTTAATAACTTGTTGTATATTGGCATTTTGGTTCTTAATAATCGATTCATCAAAAGTTGAAATGGTGTTTTATTCAAGCCAGTTATCGGAGTACAACGATATTCAAACAATGCTAAATTGATATCGTTACATTTTCTAAGTAGTTGTTTTGCGGTTTGGACAGCCCGTTCTGCTACACCATTTGATCTAGGGTAGTTTGTACTCGATGTTTGAAACGTGAACTGCCACTCTCTAATAAATCGCAAACATTCACTGGATCCATACGGCATATTATCTGAAATTACAGTTTTTGGCATGCCATGTGTGGCAAAGACTTTTTTAAAAGCGTTTATCACACTATTTGATGTTTTATCCTTTAATTTAATTATTTCTAGCAATTTTGTTAGGTTATCAATAATCACCACGAATGACTTTCCTCCAAATTCCAGAATATCAGAGTGACCGAAATTACATACCTATATCAAGTCTTTTATTATTCCATTCGAATCGAGATCGCTACTTTAGCAGTCAGGGCGTCCAGTTATAGATTATAAATCTCGACTTTTAATTCATCAACTTTAAAATTAAAATTTTGCAATTTTTTGCTATGACTATTCAGCACAACGTCAAATCTCGACGGCCGACTTTTAAAGCTTATGATTATTTTATACCCCTGCAGGAAATACACCCTTGAAATTACATGATTGCACACCCGACATGGCGATAGGGGTATAGACTGTGCTCTCTCGAATGAAAAATTGTGGGGCACCCAGAGATGTCGAAAATGGGTAATCCTTCAAGCAATGAAAATCCTTCTAAATAAACGTCTTTTAGAAAGAACAATTTCAAAGTCGTAGCACAATGCCCAGACAGCAATAGAGAATTACTGCTTATAAATCTACGACACTCATACAAATTGCTAAATAAATATCATAACCAACCGAGTAACCTACAATGTTGAGAATTATCAATCTTCGAGCAAGCTGGTTTTTGGCCAAACCTACACCAGAAATATAATTCAGGTACAAAAATTTCATACAATTTATTTACGACAATGCAAACTTCAAGTAAAACTCTTAGAAGATTTAAAAACAGATATGTTAAATATCTATAAGAAGAGGAGCTAAGTAGAGTGACAAATCTCTTCTAAACTGTTCAGGATGTAAACAAATGCTCTCACAGAAATCATGACTCTGGAGGTTTGAAATACGGCCAGGAGAATGAAACAGTTGAGATAACTCAAATACATATGACAGTAAGAAGACCTGAAACTGTTTTTAAAAGCTCCTGACATCCCAATAAACCTTAAAAATATAGTTTGCAATACATGTATGCTTTCAATGATGAAATAGGGAATGGAGACTGACACTTACTATTAGATCCGCCAATAGATTGAAAAAAATCAAGCCACTGGCTCATGTTAAGTGTAAGTACTAGAGATCATACTGGTAGCAAAGATATTAGAAATATATGACACCATAGAGAGCGTCGGTATTTCGAAATGGAGTTAAGTGTGAAATGAGGCTTCTCAAAGTGCTGCTATTCGAACTTCACCTCTGTGAGCCATATTGAATGAAGTAAGGCTTCTCGCTATGCCGCATTAAATTCAAATGAGACGTCTCGTTTAGTATTTTATAAATTAATTGCTGTTATTTACCTAGCTCAGTACACACAGTACTTTGACTCGTTTCATGGATAGGAAGTGTTAAGATACGCTAAAAAAAGGAGGCTTTCCTATAAGGAGGTGCTGAAATCAGCTTCAACAATACTCATAAGAAAAGCCAATTTGTTTAAATAAATAAAAATATATTGATTCTTTAAAACACATATAAAACAATTAACAAATCAGGATCAAACTTTCAAATTTACGGTCATTAATTTAGGGTGCAAATATTTATTTATTTATTTAATTCGCACTCAGCCAACAGCCGTTAGGCCAATTATAGGCGTCACTGTGCAGTTATGAGGACTTCCAACCCCACTAACGACTGTCATGATGTTGTATGACCTCCGGGACCAACTTTTTCCGTGATAACCGTACCACGAGGCGCAGAAAGATGCAGCCGTGGAACTCCCATCCAAGTTCTGACCAGAGACAGCGTTGCTTAACTCTGCTGATCGAACGTGGACGCTTGTTCAAGCTATACCACTCGGGACCCTTAATAAATAATTAACGAGCAGTAGCTCGTGGTTACGCATTTATAAGTCAAATAATAAAAGAATTACTGTACCTGCAATACATTTAAACAATGCCAAGAAGACACAGAAGTAACTGTTCTTAATACTTGAACATTAAACTCCATGCAAGTCCGGCTTTGCGACTTGAAACATAGAAACTCGGATTTGCGATTTGGTTACGTATCTATTTGTCTACTAAATGCCTTACGTTCACGAAATCTTCACACGTAGCTTGAAGAGAACGCGTATTGCTCAAATTGCAAACAACAACAAAAAATTCCCTGTATCAGATTACAATACGATCGAAACCTGAGAACTGCAACGTAGCTTTCCAAGGTCGAGCACTTCGCATACTGAACATGGCGGTACTCGCACTTTTCATTATACTGGATTACAATAATTCAACCTAATTAAACTTGCATAAGCATGCAAACACAAACTGGCTATTCTGTAAAATAAAGAATCCACGCAAGGCAGCCAAATGCCCGTTTCGAGTGGGGCATATTGCCAGACCCCACACAGCACCAAACCATCTAATAGATATCCAATGGATAGTTATCCATTCTGGATATCCCAGATATCTATTAGATATTCCTGGATATCTAATAGATATCCATTATTCATTCAAATGTCCGCTTATATCCAGGACGTACCGGATATGGTTATTAGATGGATATCCAAGCAAGCTCTAATAGATGTTAAATCGATTTGATGTACAAAATCCACTGGACATCTATATGGATCAATTGTGGATATAGTATTCTATTTATTAAAAAAAAATAGCTTTTTGCTACCGTTATAAAATTGAGCGTGGAAACACAATTTGCACCATATCCAGGATTTTCCGAATATCTTATGGTTATTAGATGGATATCCAAGCAAGCTCTAATAGATGCACAGCGACGCCTATAATTGGCCTAACGGCTGTTGGCTGAGTGCGAAATAAATAAATAAATAAATAAATAAATAAATGTTAAATCAATTTGATCTACAATATCCACTGGACATCTATATGGATCAATTGTGGATATAGTATTCTGTAATAAAAAACAAAAGCTTTTTTCTGTTATAAAACTTAGCGTGGAAACAAAATTTTTACCATATTAGAATTTTTATGATAGATAAAACAGTTTCATAAATTATACATAATTACAAAAAAAAATTAAAACTAAATAAAGTTTGATTAGAAAATATAATTTCAAATGAAATCAATAATAATTACAATCTACAATATATTATATTGAAAATATATGGACTGTAATAAAAACGCATTTAAACCTTTGACTACTTTTCTGTTGCATTTTCGGCCGTTTTCTTCTTTCTGAAACAAATTGACAAATATTATTTATTTATTTAAAAACCGTGGTTATATCGTTTACAAAAAACATATGAGTTTATTGTAAATAGTTTTTATTTTTTATTAAGTGTACGAATCAGTTTTAACTTTCCATTTTAACAGCCGACAGGTAAAACACGTTAAGGTAATTTTTAATTTGATTTTACTAATGGCCGATTGTATACTTACAATGCTTACTAAAACCCAATGTTGCTAAGACACAGCCAATCAAGTCGCTAGTACCTTAGCAACCAAACTAGTAGAATAAAATCAGTCCACATTATTGCTTGTCTAATATGTAAAATGTCCCTGACACTCGCATGCCGCAAACAATTTTTGATGCATTCAATAATTTCTTTGTCCGTATTAACATCTTTAAAATTAGGAGACGCGCGAACTGCTTCTGCAAGAATATGCTGCCATATTAATTTATACGACCGTTTAAAAGACATATTATACTCACTTAAAATTATTTCAGAAAAAGCTAATATGGAAAAAGTGAAAGACAGAGACAAAGTCATGCAGCAGATCAAGCAGCAGCGTTTTTGCGTCCTGTACCTCTTCTGGATCGAGCCAATTGGCAATATCAGCACAATCTACCGTGGAATTATAAATTATTGTACAAATATCAAGTGAATGTGGTTATATTTTTATTTTCCGTCCTCTGTGTTGTCTATAATAATAATGGTGAGGCACTAACACCCCATGAAGGAGCTTGGCCTGCAAGGCGGAAGGTCAGAGCTTCCGTATCCTCGCTTTCATACGCGGTTGTCGCGTGTCAAATTCATGACACGTGGTGATGTGGTCAGCATCACGCATTAAACAACCGCATTATTACCCCTTGTTGCTTCACATCAAAAATATTTTTTACACTACAATGCATTACTTTTAATGACCTTGATGACAAATCTAAACAAGAGTTCAAGCAAATACTTGCCAAAGGGCCTGTTGCACAAAGGAAAGTTAACATCGATGTCAGCTAACACCGATGTTAAGTTAACGTCATGTCAATAGGGGCGTTTACTGAAATATTCTCCCGATAGAGGCGCTTATATTCTATCAACCAGTGAAACCTAACCCCACATTTATCGCCCCGTTTAATAATTCAGAACAATGCCGCAGTGTTGTGTTGTTGGATGTAAAACGGTAAATTCTGGCCATAAATTTCCAAACAATAAGAAAAATAAGAATATTTGGATGAAAGTTATCAACAGAGTTAATTTTAAGCCATCAAACAGCAGTGTTGTGTGTTCTAGGCACTTTAAAATAAGGGATTTTATTGAAGCAGGCTTTTATTCAGGTAGGTAAAATTCTGAATATATATAGTACATTGAAATTGAAACTGTTCTCACATAGGCTTGACCAATACAAGAAAAGTACTTAAAAAAAGGCGCAATTTCTAGTCAATTGTTGGGTAAATTGGAAAAACCAGATGTAGCGTCAAAGAGGCAAGAGAGCGTGATTAACAGAAACAAAAATAGCACTGAAGCTATAGTCCCAGTCGACAGTAGTTGTCACATTCAGGATGTTGCACAGGAAGTAGAAATTGCCGAGGATTCACAACAAACATAAAAATCTGTACAAGAGCAAAAGAGCGTTGTTGATGCTTCGGTGCAACTGGTTACGATTTGGTTTATGTTTTCGGTACAGAAATTTAGGCGCAATAATGATGTTTTGCATTATTACACCGACTTTTTGCAAACATTAGGACCAAACCGATTTGAATTCTGGTATAAACGAGGCCGTTGTTTTTCGTTGTCGGTGGAAGATCAGTTCTTTTTAACTATAATTAAATTATGTAGAAATACTCCCGATTTTGAACTTGCTACGTTGTTTGATTTATCTCTTGCAACGACATAAAATATGTTTATTTCTTGGATCAATTTCATATCCAAACAGTGGGGCGAATTAGACCTATGGCCTTCACGTAAATTAGTAAACTACTATATGCCAGAAAGCTTCAAGAAATCAGAGTTCCCCACATGTAAGCCAGTGGAGCCTGTATGTCAACAAGCAACATTTTCCTGTTACAAAAACAGGAATACTCCAAAGGTAGGTATATGAATCTTTTTATTTTGAACTTTCTTTTACCCGTGTATTTTATGTTACTGTCAGGTATTAGTTGCTGGAACTCCTGGTGGTTTAATCACCTACTGTAGCATTTGGTGGTTCGGCAAGTGATCGCCAAATAGTTGAACGATCTACATTTCGCGATTTATGTGAACCTGGTGATACTATTCTAGCAGATCGTGGGTTTACTGTTCAAGATTTGTTGGCTTCAAAGGATGTCGCAGTAAATACTCCTAGCTTTTTGCATGGCAAATCTCAGCTACCAGGACTGGTTGTTTTAAAAGATCGCCAAATTGCTAACAAACGTGTTCATATTGAGCGATTAATCGGAATGACCAAAACATATAAACTGTTATGTCAACCCTTAAAAAAATTATCTTGTTATAGGTAGTGATGTACAATGCTTTGTAATTTTAGGAGTGGAATTATGAATAAAAGTTGATAATTACCTGATCATTTAAATTTTTTGTGATACCTGCTTGTTAGAGGCTTCTTTAACACGTTGGCTCCCATATGAATCACCGGTGATACATGAGATTTAGTAGCCTATTGACCGCTGTACATCGATACAGGTTTCTGTTCAGGACCAAACGTGTTCTCTAGTTATAAGGACAGTCCAAAGTTAACAGATGTCGCCATGGGTCTCAAATACGTGACGTGCATTATTTCCGACCGTTTGACTATTTGATCACCGGTGATTCACACGGTACGTATGTGATCCCTAGCATTACATTGCACGTGTTGGTAGATCGTTTCCTAAGTTGTTTCGTAGTTTAGTGTCTTTAGTTTTTGTAAAATATGGACCCGAAAGAAGAAGAGAAATTACTTCGATGGTTCAACGAACTGGAAGCTGAAGGTAACGATTTTTGAGGTTATCAACATAAAAAGCAAGTTAGTAATGTATTTGATTTATTCTTAGAGTTAAATCTTGAAGCTACTGAAAAAGTGCAGGAGGATGAGGGCTACGAGTTTGGGGAGAGTAGTGAGAATGGACACACAAGTCAAAACTGTCCGGAAAACCTAAACTCAGAAGGTGAAGACGAGGAGCCATATACCCCTTCTGAATCGGAATACGAGCCTAGTTCCGAATCAGAATCCGAATCAGTATGCGAAAATGACGGCCACGATGCCGACTTAGCAGATTCAGATGAAGACGTCAATCAACCAACCATAATTTCATGGAATGAAGTAGATGGATCGTCTCTGAAGCAGTTTGCTGTTACTGCTGCTGGCAAAATAAATGTTCCTCGTAATTTGAGACCTGTGGATATTTTCAGACTCATTGTGGATTCGGATATTTTAGATTTGATTGTTTTTGAAACAAACAAAAATGCTAGAAGGTACAAATCAAATTGGAGTGTTGTTTCTGCCCAAGAAATGGAAAAGTTTTTTGCTATTGCCCTGTATATGGGACTAGCCAAATTTCCAAAAATATCAGATTACTGGTCACGTAAATTTCTATATCGACATTGTTTTGTTCGCCATATTATGTCAAGAAATAGATTTCAGGCGATATTGCGATTTATCCATTTTGCTGATAATGAAGTAGCAAATAAAGAAGATCGCCTATATAAACTTAAACCTCTTACAGAAGCCTTAACTAAGAGATTCAAACAGCTAAAGGTCCCTGCAGAGGTAGTATCTATTGATGAGTCTATGGTACCGTTCAGGGGCCGGTTGCTATTTCGGCAGTATATTCCAGGAAAGGCATCGAAGTATGGAGTGAAAATTTTTAAGCTATGTGACGAAAGTGGAGACACCTACGAAACAGAAATTTATAAAGGAAAGAGTAATACGACAACTGCAGGACGAAGTAGTAATATAATCGTTTTTACTTTAATGAAGGATTACCTTGACAGTGGACGTACTCTAGTAGCAGACAACTATTATAACAACCTTGAGTTAGCAGATCTACTACTGGAAAGAAAAACCCACAGTGTTGGTACATTACGGAAATATGTAAAAGGAGTACCAAGGGAAATTTTGGATGAAAAGAAAATGAAAAAGGGAGATATCAAAGGAAAAGAAAGTAATGGCAAGGTCATCGGCAACTGGAAAGACAAGAGATCCGTTAGGTTTATTAGTACGAGGCATACATTAAACACCATCGACACAAACAAAAAAAATCGCAAAGGTGAAACAGTTGATAAGCCAGAAGCTATTGTGTTTTATAATAAATTTAAGATGGGTATTGACTTATCCGATCAATTGGCTTCTTATTTTACTGTTCTTCGTCGATCTATAAGATGGTACCATAAGGTTGCATTTGAGTATCTATTTGGTACGTCTGTTATAAATGCTCTCGTCTTATACCAGCTATCAAACAAAAAGAAAATTCAAGTAACAGATTTTAGAGAAGCACTTGTGTTGGGTTTGCTTGGGGATACTATAGATAAAGGAAAAGAGAGTAAGAAAACTAAACACGTACTGACAGAGATTGTTGAAAAAACAAAAGACAATCGAAAAAAGAGAAACCGATGTATTGGATGTTATGACAAAGAGTATGACATTTACAAAAACTCGAAAACAGCAGCGAAGAAGGCTAGGCTGGTTTCCACTGTTTGCAATGAGTGCCCACATACTCCTGCGTTCTGTTTGGAATGTTTTCAAAAAAGACACTAAGGTGACATTTTTCTGTTACAATATCGTGTTTGTTTTTCATTTTGACTGTTTTTTCACGTTTATTAAGAAATAAATAATATTCCCTGTAAAAGTTTACTACTCTTTTATTTTAGCATGCATAACTTGACTAAGGTGAATCACCGGTGATGCCCACTTGAATTATATGTTACTCGGGTCATTTATATACCACTGGCGTATTCAATTTGTCTGCCTTTATATACCAGCAATATTAACGATCCACGAACTATAATGCTGCGCGATATCACCGGTGATACATGGGGTCCACAAGTGAACCAAGAGGTTTGTTCACTGGTGATACATATGGTACCACAAGGCAGAAACTTCGATATAGCCTTGGTAGCCAACGTGTTAAGGACGGTTTGTTACTACATAAGCAACCTCTGCTATCACAGATCGTAAAGTGTCCGTAAAGATTAAAAAAAACTCAGCATGCACTTTCGTATCTTCCACGTGATTTTGCTGGCAATAAAGATAAGCTGGATTTCTCGGCTGCCATTCGCAAGTGTTTAGAAGCATCTTCATCATCACAAATTTCTACAGGTCTCAAAAATTTCGATCTATTTACAACTTAAAGCTGTTAAAAGCCATACACAAATAAAAGACATTTATAAGTAGCAGTTGCATTTTTAATCATTCTAAAATGATGTTAGATAAATCTAGTGTTTTTATGAATATAAATTACAAAAATATAGGTATGAACAAACTGTAGCTAGGTATTACAAAAAACTATTGTACAATACACGTCCGTTAGGGCACACTTTCAGTATGTAAGTCTCCTTAGGGCGTGGAAGATGATTACAAAGAATAATCTTTATAAAAATATTTTTGCTGTAATGCACTCCAAAAATGAACATCATAAAAACTCTGTAAATTAATTACCATAGCATCAATAAACTCTTGGTTCCTTTTAATATTTATTATTACATGGTCACACAATGTATATGTTACGCCCAAACATCGAAAACGCTCATTGAGCGAAAAAAAAGGCCGCAACGCGTTGTGGACGGTGCCGAAAGACCAAATACCGAAATTACATAATTTTTCGCTTTGTGTCCGTTCTTGTTGACCACGACGCGTCGTGGACAATGCTCAAACGGCCACGACATGTTCTGGATGATTTCGAGAGCTCATAAACCGATCTTTCTTGTCTAGGCTTGTCAGTGTGTTTACGACTACCTTCGAGTGAAGTTATGTCTATGATATTGGGCGAAGTCGCTACTCTTGTAGCTAAAAACGATAATACGCGAGAGGTGTTTAATGAAAAACTTAAAAATATCGTTGATAACAGCAATGATCGAAGTGATTATTTTACGAACGAACGGTATGAAAAGATCGTCCAAGAACTGAAAGAAGCGAAGCGCTTGAAAGATAGCAAAATGCCCTTGTCGTCCAAACAATATAGAAGACTAAAGAGGTGTGATATCATAACAATTGGGGAATATGAAAAGTTAATTGAAAAGCCCAAAGGAACACAGGATGGACATTTTCGATATTACTGTAAAACGCAGGATCTTTTTGGCATTATTGAAGCTGCTCATATAGCAACTGGACACAAACGAACAACAGGTATGTTACTTAGAAGCTATTTCTATAAAATATTACCTGGGGGTTTTTAGGCATGCGGAATTGAACAGTGATATCGGCAGTGTTGTCAGATGTCCCAGTTTTGCGCTACACACAGTAATTTTGTTATTTTAATTGGAGTGTCCTTTTATTTTTATTGCAGTGAATCGGGCGCTCCAAATTTAGTAAGATTCTACCAACTACAATTAATTGTGACTTAGATATTGTTGATTTTTACCACAATTACCAATATAAGAGTGCGCGCAGCGAAAGATTGGGCCACGGCGTCATCGCAAGTAACGTGACTTTATGTCGAGCCTTGCGTCTTCTTTCGCAACACGTCATAAATTCACGTTACTTTTGTTGACGAGGTGGCCCATTCTTTCGCTGCGCGCACTCTACTACCCACTTAAAGAGTTTTTGGTTTGTTTTTAGTTATGGAGGCTGAAATCAACAAAAAATACTGCAATATTACGAGAGTAGCTATACAGATCTATTTATCTCTCTGCGAGCAATGTCAGGGAAAGAAAAAGATCAAGAAGAAGGGGTTAGTTCTTGCACCAATCCTATCAAACTACATGAATTCGAGATGTCAAGTAGATTTGGTCGATATGCAGACCGAACCCGACCGAGACTATCGTTTCATATTAAACTACCAAGATCATCTGACAAAATTTACAATTTTGAAACCACTCAAAACGAAAACAGCTGAAGAAGTCGTCTATAATGTAGTAGACATTTTTTGCATGTTCGGTGCTCCCTTTATTTTGCAAAGCGACAGCGGAAGAGAATTTTCTAATAAGATAATCGAAGAGTTAAAGAATCTGTGGCCAGGCCTTAAACTTGTGCATGATAAGCCCCGCCACTCACAGAGCCAAGGATCGGTAGAACGATCCAATCAGGACGTCAGAGATATGTTGGTAGCATGGATGCTTGACAATGATACTAAACAATGGTCAGAGGGATTACGGTTTATTCAGAGCAAAAAAAAATCGTGGCTTGCACGAAGGGATTAGAAAAAGTCCTTACGAGGCCATGTTTGGTGACAAGCAAAGAATCGGACTGGCAGATTCTTCTCTGGAAAGGGAAACATATGAATCTTTGGAAACGGAAGAAGATTTGGAGAAAATCTTGGAAGGGATGACACTCGAAAAAGACCAGGAAGGGGAAGAAAATGTAATCAATGCAGTATCCACTGTGGCAGCATGTTCCATTTGGGAAGATTTTGGAGTTACCCAACCATGTAAAACATGCAGCTTAAAAGTACACATGAAGTGTGGGATTGAAATTGAAGGAGAAGTCGTATGCAACCTTTGCTGCCGACGTGATGCAATCAGAGAGCAACGCGAAACTGCTAAAGCCGGAATGGAGAAGCAAGCTGGAAAAGTGCTGTCCCGTAAAAAAACTACCTCCTGCTGAGATCGGTCAAAATGTCGTAGTCAAAGTTCCAGATGTCGACAGAGGGCGGCTTGCCCCTAGGAGTGTTCTGGCTGTAGTTCTAAGCGTTAATGATTCCAGCTTGTATAAGTTGGGAACCAAAGAGGGCGTGCTGGAAAGACTTTATAGTCGAAATGAATTCAACTTCGCTGATTCAAATTTTATAAACGCATCGGATGTTCTAAGTTGTTCATTAGATTTGAGAAAAGCTTCAGCTCTTTCGTCTGGATCAAAACAAGGATTTGTCATGTGCCATTGTAAGCGTTATTGTAATACAAAAAAGTGCAACTGTAGGGCCAATGAGGTGTTGTGCAATTCTAAATGCCACAATAATAGTGCCTGCAAAAACAAGTAAATAGCTTTATTCGCAACCATATATGTAATGTTAACATTCCTGACCTCATTTGAGTGGGGGAAGTCGTACATTTCAGCCCGCTACTTCCCGCACTTGAGCGGGAAGTGGGTGCGGGAAGTACATTCCCGACCGCTGAGTAGGTAGGGACACTGGGAATCTCGTCGATCCATTCATGCGCGTTACAACCTGTCGTATCATAATATAATAATTTTTCCAATTAGAATAAAGTGGTTGCGAATAAAATAGTATACAAACCTCGACAGGAAGTTTCCTTAGTCTCGAGATAATAGCTGATTTCGACGCTTCGCGTCTCAATCAGCTAACTCATCTCTCGACAGTAATGAAACACTTCCCATCTCGGGCTGTAATATACTATTATCTACCTGCGATTCAGTTACCTATTATTGTAAATAAAGTTTCATGTAGAAATAAGTCTACAATAAAGATTTTGAAATTTTCAGTTATTTCTGTAAATTTACTTAACATATTAAAAGCATGGTCGGTTTATGAGCTTTCTAAATCATCCACAACGCGTCGTGGCCGTTTGAGCATTGTCCACGACGCGTCGTGGTCAACAAGAACGGACACAACGCGGAAAATTATGTCATTTCGTTATTTGGTCGTTCGGCACCGTCCGCAACGCGTTGCGGTCGTTTTTTTTCGCTCAGTGAGCGTTTTCGATGTTTGGGTGTAACATATATACGACGAAATCACAATATTTTTTGCCAGTAGCTAACAGTTGACCCATAATTTGGTATAAATATGCATGGTTCTTCTTCAAACGTAATTTTCCATCTATAATTTCAACGTATGGCACAGTTTCAGGAGAAATGTTCGTATTTTTTGCAGAGTAAGGGCATTTAATTTCCACTATGGTTTCACCATGAATTACACCATCTGGCGATGCAGATAAATGTGGGTAATCTGGTACTACAAAAAGACCACACTCTTTAATTTTAATATTTTTAAGTTTCTCGTACACAGTTTTAGCTTTTTCTTCATAAATAACCCCATGACGTGTTGCTCTTGAGCTAAACGAACGTTTATTCAGTAACGAATTAGCCAGAGCCTTTTTGTTTCGTCTTTTGGTAGCACAGCATACATCTTTAGATGACGTTGAAGTTATTCTAAATGCCCCCTAGTTTTAATTTCAATGTCTCTAATTTGTTCATCGCTTACGTTTAATAGCCCCATAGACTCAAACAGTTGACTTTTAATATCTGTTTTACAATATTGGTGATCATTCTCAATTGCATACGGATTTGCTGGCTCGTATAGCTGCAATATAGGCATACTGAAATCCCCAAAATTAATACATAAATTCCTAAAATAATCTTGGTACCAGCTGTTGTTTCGATTCTGCTCAGGGCGTGGATAAGTTATTTTTTGCTGTCGTACATATTGGCAAATATTTGCTTTAATAGGTGACAGATTAAATTTGGTTCTCGGTTGATGGAAAGTCTGCAATTTTCCTGTGCAAGTTTCAGCAGTATTTTCATTTTTTTTGTTGAAAAAAGTTTCAACTGCGAGTAACACTGCAATTATATGTTTGCAATGTGCTTGAAATCCCTCTCCTGCAGCACATTTGCATTGGCACTGTTCTATTGTATTTTCAGAACTAATAAGTATATCAACATTGTAAACCAATTTTTTCATGGCTACTTTCACTGAACTACTCCATTGGCCGTTGCGCTAAATTTTACGTACTGGAGAAAGCTACTTTCAAATAAAGCTCGATTTATAAATTGACGCCCGCCCGTTTGACGTTACCGCTGACGCGGCCGCAAACGTAACGCCGACGTTAAACTGTTTGGTTCAAATGTAATCGTTTATAAAATGACGTCGTTCGCAAACGCCAACGCTGCACCGCTTCCGTCTGCGGCAAAGTTGGCCAAGATTCAACTTTGGCGTCAACGGATTTACTCGACCAATCACAAGGCGAGAAATTTTGCGCGGGATTTTTGACCTGCTGCGCAGGAAGCAAAGCAGAGAGGTTCTCACTCTTAAAAGCGTGTTGTCGAATGTGGATGTGTTTATTGTGTTATCAGAGTTTTTAGTATTATTTATAGCGTTAGTTAGTTAGTTAGTTAGTTATTATTATAAGCTTAGTATTAGAAGTTATTTGCACGGGAAAATGGGAGAGAAACGTAAGTAATAATTATTGAGAATATAAACAGAGGATTTTCATAACCTTAAATTTTCAGAAGTAGATATTGGTTTGCTCATCGAGCTAATTCAACAAGAACCTCATATTTATGACAAATCTAATAGGTTTTTTAAGGACGACATGGTGAAGCAGGGGACGTATGAAAAAGTAGGCCGAATATTAAATATAACAGGTAAAATGTTAAAATTATGGTAGTTAACAGGATTCACACAATTTATTGTTTTTAGCCGAGCAGTGTCGCAAGATGTGGAAGAATTTACGCGACAGATACGGCCGGGAAAAAAAGAAACTGAGGGTGACACACTCAGGTCAAGAGTACGTCGAAGACTACACCTTATGGCCGTACCGCAAGGCATTGAGTTTTTTGGAGCCCTATATTAGACCCCGAAGTACCTACACGGCTACAAAAGCTGCAACAATTTGTGCAACCATAGCAGCACCAAGTAGTAAGTATTTATAGGCTTGCATAAATTGTTTATTTCATTGTTTGTTTAATGTAGGCCCTGCTATCGCAACACAGTTTCTGATGGAGACCGAAATAGGGAATGATGTACTAGAGAACTCCGAAGAGTTGCAGGAGCGTGAAGAATCTCCGGAGCCCGGAGCTTCACAGGAGCCCGAAGAGCCGCAGTAAGGTTATAATAACTTTTGCTGGGATAATATTTAAACTCGAATTTTGTAGAGTCACAGCGATGTTCCAACTACCAAGTAGTACTCCCTCTTTCGCAGCTGTGGGGGAAACCCCAAACAAAAGGGTGAGACGAAACAGTAACAAGGTGGCCAACGAGTTGGTCGATACGGCACGACAGATCGTCGCCCAAATAAAACCTGCCCGGAATAATGCCGACAGCTTCTTCGGGCAATATGTAGCCGAAAAGTTGCAGGAGTTGGCACCAGACCAACGCTCTGCTAAACGAAGAGCGATTGTACTTTTGCTTGAGGGGGAATTATTTTAAAATGTAATACATTACTTTATTATAAATAAACAATAATTTACTTTGTATATTTTTTATAATAGCATACAGTTAAGATAATCTCTGAAACTGCTTTGTGGTGTGATATGATTCATGTACTTATTTGGGTATTTCGCCACTCTGAAAATTAAAAATCATCAATATCGGAACGTTTTAAGGGACAACCTTCCCTCGCTAACTTCCTTGTTTTTTAGTTTTAATTTTTAATTGTTAATCGTTAATAGCGAGGGCAGGTGTCCCTTAAAATATTCCAATATTTAATATTTTTAATTTTCAGAGTGGCGAAATACCCAAATAAGTACATAAATAGCATACAGTGTTGTTTAAACAAGCTTCTGGTGCTGCTAATAACAAACCATTAAACAATAAACTTCAATTAAGCAGGTTGTTGACAAGTTGTCTTCAGGTACATTAAATTGTGGAACAAAGAATAAGCATTTTAACAAAGCTTGTATGTATTTAGCATATGTTATAACAAAAATATACAATACCTAGCTATATATACTAATATTGAAATACATCAAGCAAGCCTGTAGGAAAAAAATACTATGGAACCTAAAGTGTAGAAGGAGAGGGGGAAACGGAAGTGCAAAGCAATGAAGCGAAAAAAACGTTGCAAGAGAAAAAAATGCAAGAAAAAGTCGTGCAGCAGGTCTGGTAGCAGCCTTTTTGGCTCAACTTCAGCTACCTCTTCCGGATCAGTATTTGTAGTAATATTTGAAATCTCATCCCTAACCAATAAATTATACTAAAATAGAAACAACTTGAATGTAAAAATTACCACAGCGAAATTAAACACAATCATTTAAGACAAGGTAACAAACTACTCATGAGTAGTATATCAATGAGAGTTCTGGCACACAGGTGCAAAAGGTATACAGGTGTACAGATGGACAGGTGTACGTGTACAGCTACAAGTGTACAGGTGTACAGGCGTATAGGTGTCCAGGTGCACAGGTGTGCAGGTAAAGGTGAAGAGTGCATATGATAGTTCTGGCACACAGGTGCAAAAGGTTGTACAGGTGTGCAGGTATAGGTGAAAAGTGCATTTAAGGCAAGGTAAGAGGTGGAGGTATAGGTGAAAAGTGCATTTAAGACAAAGTAAGGGGTGCAGGTATAGGTGAAACGTGCATTTAAGGAAAGGTGAGAGGTGTAAGGTGTATAGGTGTACAGGTGTACAGGTGTGCAGGTATAGGTAAAAAGTGCATTTAAGGAAAGGTGAGAGGTGTAAGGTGTATAGGTGTACAGGTGTGCAGGTATAGGTGAAAAGTTCATTTAAGGAAAGGTGAGAGGTGTAAGGTGTATAGGTGTATAGGTGTACAGGTGTGCAGGTATAAGTGAAAAGTGCATTTAAGGCAAGGTAAGGGGTGGAGGTATAGGTGAAAAGTGCATTTAAGGCAAGGTGAGGGGTGCAGGTATAGGTGAAAAGTGCATTTAAGGAAATGTGAGAGGTGTAATTAGGTGGAAAGTGTATTTAAGGAAAGGTGAGAGGTAGCTGGAAAAGAATTGTTAATTATGTTTTTTCTCTGTTCTCTTTGTCGTCCTCCTCATCAGATGAATTCCAGGCATTTCGTTCGCGCGCTAAAACGTCGTGTACCAAGAGCATAGCCGTGTACACGTTCCAGATATCGGTGTCATATGGGTTAACATAACCCAAATGACATGTTGTTTGGTAGTGGAGATGGAAAATACGGAAGGCTAGATTGTTTGCTGGAATTACGACGTGAAGACTATATGGATCTGGAGTTAAAAAGCTGCATCGAGGTAAGGTTGGTGTTAAGAGAAAAATATACGGGCAATTTTCGAACATAAAAGGAATGGAGTTGGGAAAATGTTCATGAATAAATTGATACGGAATTATGGAACAACTTGCCTGCGACTCCACATGACGGGCCAGAAACGTATAGCGCTGTTCTGACATATCGTTCGAAGTTTGATGTAGAATGATTATAGTTAGGGTTTTACAAATTAGGAAGGTTTGGTCTCCCTCCCATGCTTTGATAATGGAACGAATATGTACTATTAGCGTTGTCATTGATACAGTAAAAGTCTGAAATTGGAACCCGGAAGTATAAAACAAAGATGACATTATTTGCAGACTTCAAAACATATTAAGGTTATTTAGTGTGGGTTAAAAGTCTGAATTTGGAACGCGGATGTATAAAAAAGCAAACAAACATTACAGTATTTGCGAATCTAAAAGACATAAAGCGATCATTGTGCTATAAGAAAACTCGTTGATTTGCGATTTTAATTGATGTTATTATGGGCTACATAAAAGTCGTTGACTTGTTTTTATATGTTATTAAGCTTACGCCTCCGAAATTGGCGTATATAAATACATATAAATAGCGCCAAATACGTATCGTTTCTAGTTGGCATAGTATTTGGCGTGTGGTGCTGTTGTAAAAGTGTTCTACTCTTTACTTTGTAAGTATAAGAACATATTTTTTCCTGACTGTTTTATAAGTTGTTGTATACATATTTAGATAATGGACTTACTAAAAAAAATAAATTCAGCTGGAAAAATTACTAAAAAGCCGACTTAAAGGCCAAAGACTTGAACGTAGGGCAGTAGTATAAGATTAAAAACCTAAAGCCGTTTAACTGCTCAAAATTGGGTGGACAAAGGACCATTCTTCTCGAAAGCGATGATTTCACAATATTTTTACCGAAGCGAATTTGTCAAGTTCTAACCGATAAAGAGTGCCTGGAATTATTAAAGAAAAACGTTTACTTTACCTACATGGGACAGGTAGAATTTGGAAAAGCGCAACCGGCTTCTAGTTTCGAATTTCACATCGACGACTAAATGGTATGTAAACAATTTTCAAATTAATTACATGTTAAATACTTAAATGACTTATCTTGTTCCAGAAGTGAAACAATTAAATTAACATCTGTTAGCTGTCAATTCAATCCCAGACCTGCTCAATATCATATAACGAAGACATCTCAACTCCACCATCTAAAAATAGAAACGTACATATATGGTATGAAACTGTATTTTATTACTTCATAAATGTTTCGCAACTATACTTCATACAATTTCGATTTGTTATTGCAAGAATTTGAAACGTATGCAACTGTGAAATGTAAATACGTACCCCTTTGCATTTGAGAATTTAATAACGGATATTTAGTTGGAAGTCAAGCGCTTAACTTATTTTGCCGTGAATTTGACCTCAATTTTGGATGAATAAAACCATTACGTTGCAACGATTATGATATTGTATTTAGCAAAAGAACTACACATAGCATTTGGGAGGTGGAGAAAATACGTTACAAGTTGCAAAAGCCAGTTGTAAAATTTGAAAAAGGAGGTGCCAAATTTGATTTCATATTTCTTTATGAGCGTCCCTCTGATATATTTCAGAGATTTGATTTTAACTTCTTGTGTTTGTATCTAAACATAACGGAAAAGAAGTACGTTTTATCTACCCAGTTTTTAGAGTTCTTGCAAATCAATTTAATAATTTGGAAACGGTCTCCGATAGAAGGCTACGAGTATGCTAGAGAAAGTAGATATTCTAAATACATAACTGATGCAGCACATTGCGTAAAAGTATTTGATTCTTGTTCACACCGTAGTCATCCTTTAAAACGAAAATTGAAAAGAACAGTTTATAAACTAATCATCTTTCTTCGGATTTATAGACGCATTCTGGTTGTTAGAAAGTTCAATAAAGTGCTTCTTGAGTTAGATTCATATTTCTACATGCCAATATCGAAACCTGCTTTAAAAGTAATTGCAGGAGTGAAATTTAAAGAGCTTCGAGAGGACTATTTACTTAATTGTCTCGTTATCTTCCAAAATTCCCAACCTATACCCTAACCTAACTAAATTATTGTCCAACATGGACGACGCACAAGACGTAAAACCATCTGGTAGTTCGGAAACAGAACTAACCGATGACGGGGGACATGAGACTAGAACAGAATCACTACCACTTTCATTACTTTTTAAATTTATCAAGCCATTCAATGGGGATAGAAAAGAACTCACTACATTTATCCAAAATTGTAATAGCGCCGTTGAAATGGCGCAACCAAACCAAATTTCTCATTTATTCTTGTATATTGCATCACAGCTTTCCAGTAACGTAGTCAATGAAATTAATTTAGAGGAACTTCGAAATTGGGTAGAATTAAAGAAAAAACTAAAAAGCTACTACAGTAGAGTAAAATATTTGAATCAGTTACATAAAGAACTTGAAACAATCAAACAAAACTTTAATGAGAATATTACTGATTTTTGTAAACGGTTAGAGTCTTTAAAAAATGAATGCATCACTGTAGAAATGAACGACTGTAGTAATCCCATTGAACTTAATGGTCTTAAGAGATCCACTCTAAGAACTGCCCTTAGGCGTTTCATTTTACATCGTCATCCCGAAATTTCTCAAATGTTAAGAGCTAGGGACATCAATACATTAAACGAGGCACTTTCAATAGCCTTACAAGAAGAAAAAATTCTAACTTACACAAAGCCAACTCATAAAAACACTTCGCAATTTTGCTCATATTGCAAGCAGAATAATCATTCTACACAAAATTGTATGCGAAAACCCAGAGCTCCTACACAAGATTATTCTAAATTCCAATCTTCTAACAATTTTGCTAAACCACAAGTTACAAGTAGTTACGATCCCCGTAAATTTTGCAATTACTGTAAAAATAAGGGACATCTAATAAATGAATGTCGTAAACGGCAGTATAAGGAACAACATTTTCAAAATTTCCAACGCAGCGGTCCGACCCACCAAAGGGTTAATCAGGTAGGCTCTGTACGCAAATTCATGTTTCCTGATTACCCATACGCTTTACCGCTGGAATATTACAAGACAAATCCTCCTGGACCGGGAGACGTAGGCATCCCCGGGCCAGATGATGTCTATGTTAGACCAAATTCGAATCATTTAAACTCCAATGTGCCACTGGAAACGAATGCCCTTCCAGCGGATACACAGATTCAAGAGGCATTCAACACTATGTTAGCAATGTAACTTCAAATTCGTCACAACGTACACTTACCTTCAGATCGAGAAATTCGCATAAACCACTAACATTTCTAATCGATATGGGTGCCACAGTTTCATTAGTCAAACACGACTCTTTAATTTGGCTCCGAAAAAACGAAATTACTTCTATCACGGGAATAAACCTGAACATTCCTATCAACACAATAGGATCCACTGACTTACATTTACAATTAGACAATTTGGAGATATCGCCTAAAATACATGTCATTAACTCATCCAAAATTTCCACTAATCACGATGGTATATTACGAGACGATTTTTTCCAAATTCAAAACGCTGAGATAAACTACAAGGACCATACAATTAAGATAGAGTCACGTAATTCCATAGTGTATATAATACACAAACCACAATTCAATCACAGTTGCATAAAGCGTACACTATAAGTCAGTATAAGAAAGTCTTAAGTGTTTAGATGATAAAAGATTTTTGATTAACAAAATCGAAACTGTTCCATGGGGTCACTATAAGATTAACGAATACAGACAGCGACAGTTGTTGTAGTTTATGCAACATATAGAATTAATGTTTGATATACGTACATATGTTTACATAAATGATTGTATATGCACTATGTATATAGAACTATAAAATAAATGTGTTTATTGTATTTCGTCTTTTATTTTCTTATAATATAAGAAATAAAACAACAAATTATAAAGGTATTCATTTATTTGTAAAGAGTATTAGAACAATACCTAAGTAAAAATTATAACAATTAGAGACTTACAAATTACAAAGTGCCGACAATAAATATTTCTTAGCAACAAACAACGCAACAAAGCAAACGGAAGATAGTCCATGAAATAAATATTTTCCCACCTACAAAGAGCCATTAGGAAAGTGATTAGCATAAAGGATTAGCCGAAGCTTAAAATGTCCAAATAGACAGGTACAATAAGCGCTGGGCAAATTAGAAATGCAGTACGCCTAAGGGTCGCATGCCGCAAGCGAAATGCAATTTTAAATAAGAAAAGTATACAGTCTGTTCAAAAAAGCCTAAATGTAAAAAAATATATACAGTGTCATTTAAAAAAATTGCATGTGACGTCACCACTCTGAAAAAATTGAAGATACAAATTTTTTTATAGTGTTAAAATGTAGGTTTTTATGTGCCATTTGATTTGATATAAGGTTTATTGGGTCTAAAATAAATAATAAAGTAGCTAGAAGGCGGGGCCTTTTTTGTTGAACAGACTGTATACATAAATTAATAAGGGCAACGCGAAATTATTCATAAAGTAGCCGAATAAGATTTCAATAGACGCCGAATTTCATCGCGGACACAACGGGCGACCTAAGAAACGTGAACCCCTTTACAGATTTTTTCATATGAAAATGCAATCTAGGGAAACCATTGAGAACAAACATTGTCACTGCATTGCATTGTGTTGGTACATAAACTTGTGGTTATTATATTTGCAATGAGGATAGGTTTTATGTTGACTGATTGACACTGTAGTTATTTTAAACTGTAGTTCTGGCTATTATAAACTAAAATTGTTCTTAGTGCAATACCTATCAACTAGTTAAAATCAAATTATAAAATCACATTTCAAGTTTATAATAGCCAAAGCTACAATTTAAAATAATGAAATGTCAACCTGTGGACATGAACCCTAACCTCACCACAAAAATAATAAGAAATTTATGTACCAACACAATTCAACTTAGTGACGATGCTTGTTGTCAATGATTTTCCTGGAATTTTGGCATTTGCATTACCATATGAAACAAAAATGGACTATATCGAATTCTCCGCTGTCGACCTAAAAATAAAAACTTGTTTAACAAATTCTTCGTGTTTTATTTCTGCACCACCTACAGTAGAACAACGAGTTTTAGCATCTTGTATAGATTAATGTGGAAACCCTATGTACACAGTTTTAAAAACCGTATGAAATATATCAGGGGGGCAAATTACACTATTTGCCCCCCCCCCCCCCAATATATTCTATGAGGGGGCAATTGCCCCCCTTGCCCCCCCTGATCCTGCGCCCCTGGGCAGAGGAATGGAAGGTTTTCTATCTAAAAACAAAAAATGACAAATTCACATACCCTACTGTTGATGATACATCTATAAGCTGTGAACAAGATATTGAGTTCCTTCGTTCTAAACCTGGGGAAAGTTTTCGTTTAGTGTCAAGTTTAGCAATTATAACTTACAGTAGGTAAATGTTTTGTAATATTTGTAAGGTTTTTTAAGTTTGTAACTTTGTTCTTGAGGAAGATATTTTTAAAGTAAAATTCAATAAATGTTAAAAACTGAAGAGAATTCACTCTTGCTTCAAACCAAGATCAATTACAACTTAGTAATAATTGGATATATGGATTTACACATGCCCCATTAGGGGGGTAAGTGTGAACATTGGCATCAAATGAGGAAAATCTGTAAAAGGCTTTACCCAGAACTTTCCTCGTCGACATTATGACACTAAATAATTTTAAAAATCAAATTAAGTTAGGAGTATAAATATCTTTTCGTTTCTAATAAATTAAATAAACTTTCAAATAAAAAAAAGTTACCGGTGGTCGAATTTGAAGGGCAGGCAAACCGCGTATTCAGCCCCAACGTCTTGAGGGATATTTCAAGGGAACGGGCTATTTCTACCTGAGCTACCCAGCACCGACCCTTAGAATTCCTGCGTTACAGCTGTATTAAATAACGCACTAATTTGTTGCTTCTTTTGTATCGTACAACATTTATTCTGTATTTACTGGGGCCCATATTTGCTAAGAATAAAGCCTGCGCAAATGTACAAATTATTACTTGTGTTTATTGCTAAGTTAAATAAAAAATATACAAAATTTTATTTTTTAAGGTGCTCACCCTCACTCCCACCACCAACTGACAGACAGACAGACAGAAGGAATTGAGAAAACCTGTTTTTCGTCATCTAGGGACCCTAAAATGTAAAGATCTGAAGAAATCTCGAAAGGAATTTTTTTCGCGATTACAATACTTTCTTCGTCTTTTAGACGAAGGAAGTAAAAACAAAATAAATTTACTCAACGGAACTTGTGCATCGTAATGACTCAAGCTGATTATAGTTGTTAATAAGAAAAGACGTTTACTAACAATAAGAAATATGAGCAATGTGCCGTATTTATTGTGCCTGATAATTGCAAGTGCTGATAGTGTCAGTATATAGTTACATTTAAATGGAATATCTGAAAACTGATTCATCTACGAAACAGACCAGTGCGCGACTTCTACTGCTACTGAACGCTTCCTGCTGCTGTCGTCTTTATTAAAATTTTTCTAAAGGTTAGTGTTAGTAAGCAGTAAAAATGGCTCTACCGCAAGTGACTTTAGAAGAGTTTAACAACTTGGATCAAGGTCAATTTATACAAATGTTCGCAAATCTGTTGGACATCGGCGGCGCTATGACTGTTCATATATCTGGAAGGCCCTTCCATAACATAATGGATATTTACACTGCGTTTTGCAACGCATTCGATTACATGGACAATAGGGTGGAGCGAAAAATCAAAATGTTATTTTTCATAACGTAATAGTTAAGAAAAGCTGCCTTTTTACCTTCTAATAAGGCTGTAAAAATTTCATTGAGATATTTTAATTCCTTCCGGTGCCCCCGCACGTCTGAAGTTTTATAGTATTATAAAAATATTTACATATTTTACATTTACTTCCCGCGATCTGGAGAAATCAAAGTTATTTTTTAGAACGTAATAGCTAAGAAAAGCTATCTTTTTGCCTTCTGATAAAGCTGTAAATATTTCATTGAGATATTCCATTTCATTCCGGTGCCCCCGCATATTTGAAATTTTATATAATTGTAACAAAATATACTTCATTTCCCGCGATTTTATTGCCGAGTTCCTTGTATTATTTCCTTGCACCGTAGCAATATTTTATTACACACGAGCAACAAGCACTCATGTAATACACCGCGCATGTCCACCAACGTGATCGCCAGACTGACCGCCCCCCCCCCCCCCGTCATATTATATCTCAGTTGTGGCTTGTGGACTGTGTGACGTGTGTTTAAATATTAATATAGTGAAATTAGCGTGTTTTAAGCATACCATTATGGCATCAGTGGCATCGGGAATAATAACTCGAACAACAGCTAAGTGTATTGTGTTTGATACACCGAAAGAACTTCGTGATAATGTTTTGCCTACGTACGAAGGTGTAATGAGATATTTCCTTTGGCTCAAATATAACTATCAAATGAAAACAGTGACTGAAATAGGTGACGTTATCGCCAAAAGGTTAATCGGCATATGGGAAAAGGCATCTATTCCTTCTGTTTCTTATAAGAGAATTGTGAAACTGCTTCGCGATTACCACGATAAATATAGAAATATTTTGAGGCCCCTAAAAGGGCGGAAACATAAAGACAGTTATCAGGCGAAAATTAAACAGTTCCAAGCTGATGCTAAAATGCTGTTCGATATATCCGCTTGCAAGTGTCCGAATATTAACGCATGTACTTGTGAGAAGTCTAGGAGAGTTCCTAAAAGTGAGCAGACATTTCTAATAGATCAAAGAACAGAGAGAAAAATGATTATAGGGTCAGTTGATATTATAGCTACTAAAAAAAACTTGGACAAAGAAAACAGGAAAAACCAAGAACGTAAAAGAAATTTAAAGCACAACAGCGGAGAGAAAGAAACTTTGCCTTCACAGGTGGTCCAACAGGTAATGGATAATTGCTTAATTAATAAATTTTTTTGTTATTCATTTATCTTATGTACAGATGTTGGATGATTTGCATGAATCTCCAGAAGCATCAAGTTCTGACATTTCCAAACCGTCCCCGTCCACGTCGAAAAGAAAAACGTCTCAAATGAGAGTCCAGTTACCCTCCCTGGCTCTGGCATGCGAAAGAACAGGAATTTTTGATCGAAGTGCAGCTATTATTGCTAGTGCCGTGCTAGAAGATATTGGGATAGTTTCGCAGGCAGACACATCAAATGTCGTTGACAGGCATAAGGTGAGAAGACAGAGGAAAAAAATCCGGCTTGATATTTCGATTCAAGAACAAGGCAACGGTTTACCGATTCAGGGATTATATTTCGATGGTCGAAAAGACCAAACATTCGTATTAGAAAAGAAAGGAGGCAAATACCATCGAAGAACCGTTACAGAAGATAATTATGTGTTACTGCAGGAACCAGACTCAAAATATATAGGTCACGTCACACCTCAGTCTGGATCAGCTGCTAATATAAAAAAAAGTATTGTGGTTTATCTAGAAGATATTGGTATAGATATGGCAGACCTTATTGCAATTGGATGTGACGGCACCGTTGTAAATACAGGACCGAAAAGTGGTATTATTAGGCAACTTGAGATACATTGTGGAAGACCATTGCACTGGTTCATATGTCAGTTGCATGCCAATGAACTTCCACTTCGACACCTCTTTCAGCACTTAGATGGTCCAACAACAGGCCCACGTGGATATTCTGGACCGATTGGTAAAATGTTGAGTGACTGCGAAAAACTGAAAATAGCAAAATTTATTTCAATACCGGGAAACTTACCCCAAATAGACGAAAAAGATTTAAGTACAGACCAAAAATATTTGTTACAAATGTGTGCTGCAGTAATAACAGGAAAGTGTAACGAAAGTTTGGCTAACCGACACCCTGGTAAGATGAGTCACTCTAGATGGCTGACAATGGCGAATCGACTCTTGCGATTATACGCAGCGATTGAGTCGCCATCTGAAAATTTGAAAACACTAGCAGAATATATTGTAAAAGTGTATGCTCCTGTCTGGTTTGAAATTAAACGCAACTCTTCCTGTGTCAGTGGTCCTGAAAATTTATTGCATTTAATTCGTTCCTCAAGATATCTCAGCGATGACCACAAACGTATAGTCGATCCAGTAATTCAACGTAACGGATACTTCTCCCATCCTGAAAATATCCTCGTTGCAATGTCGTGTGACAAAAAACGCGCTATTAGAGAACTCTCTCTTCGAAGGATTATAAAAATTAGATCTGAGCAGAAGACGCATGGCATTATACGAAACTTTCAGATTCCTCCTATAAATTTTGAGGCTTCTGATTACACAGATTTAATATTGTGGCAAGACTGTAAATTGACAGAACCACCTATAACTATGAAATATTCTAAAAATGAGTTGACTGATATGATCAACGAGGTCAAAATAAAAAATTTTATTTCAAATTGAGGTTCCCAAATTTCTATGCCACACACAAGCTGTCAAACGTTGTGTTAAATTGGTAACCAATGCTTCCTTATCCGTTTGTGGACAACAATCTCGAGATGGTTACGTTCGTGCCAAATTAGAAGCTCGTCGACTAATGCCAAGATTTGAAACAAAGAAACAGTATGGTTCAAGAAAGGGAAACCCACTAATAACAGGTTATAAGGATAGAGCTATGTTAAAAAAACGAGAAAGCGTGTAGTTTGGCAGTACCAATTTATTACAATTTCTTATTTAGTTACTGTAACATTAAACGTTTTAGTTGTTTTGTTTAAATGCAAAATAAACACCTATAAACAGAAAAAACAGCCTATTTTTTTGCTAATACCATGTTAGGCAGTGCAAATCTTTATCTGATATCAGCCATTATTCACACAGTAAGTGATTAAATTACTAGAAACATATTTTTTGCTAGTACTATTGATTATAATTAACATGGAATAATCTTCTGGTCAAAAAGTTGAAATTGGTTAAAAAAATGTATATTATAATTTTAGCATAAAACTCAAGTCTCCTGGGGCAGTTCAAAAAATTATTTGAGATCCTCTAGTTTTTCAACGATTATTTATTAACCTAAGAGGCAACTTTTTTTCACTATTACGTTAAACATTTTGGAAAAAAGTACATTTTCGGTTATTTTCGCTCCACCCTAATGGACAACTACCGTAAGTGAATCAATTTGTACTATATATTGTTTCATAGTACTATTAACAATATTTTGGCGGATACACTATATCATTGCTAAGGCTGCACCAAACCCTGATTTCTTTCCAAAAAAAGATGTTTCCTAAAATAAAGATTGATACGTATTGTGTTTATAATTTGCAAAGCGGTTTTGCAAATTACTTTTGCTTGTGAATTCGTACTAAATTCGCTAGATATTGCTGAAAATTGCGGATCATACAATTGTTAAAATTAGTTCCCGGAGATCATTGCCTATCGACCCCACTGACAACCCATGCGGTAGTTTTAATCTGTACTTAAAGAACCTGATAATTTATCTAAACTGTCTTTGGTGTGTGGTCTTCTAAGCGTTTCTTTATATCAACTTATTAATGCTGTCGATTGACTATTTTCTGCAACTTTTTATTTGCCACGCTTTTTTGAGCCACCCTGAATAGTGGAAGGTATTTTAGTAGTGTGCATCTTCATACCTACAAATTCCATATAAGCGCCTTTTATGTAAATTTCATAGTTTCAGAAATATCTTCTACTCCCGCCTCGTTGCTCAAATGTCAAATGAAAAATTGTTTATATTATTTTTCAGTTGATCCGAAACTGTTTTTAATTCCCTCGTCTAAAAGAGGATAAAGTATTGTAATTGCAAAAAAAATACCTTCCGAGCTTTCTTCAGATCTTCAACTCTCAGGGTTCCTGGACGACGAAAAACAGGTTTTGTCAAAACCATCTGTCTGTTTGCTTGTCTGTCTGTTGCCGGTATAACTCAAAAACGATTTTTTGGAAGAAAACGATATTTTGCATGCGTATTATATGTCTATCTGGCATGAAACTGAGAAATTTTTGGTCAAATATATACAGGGTAAGCACCTTAAAAAATAAAACTTTGTTTATTTTTGCTTTAACTCAGAAATAAATACAAATTTCTGCACATAGCTCAGGCTTTACCCCTGACAAACAACAAACATAAAAACCAACAAAGGCCAGCGGCCGCATTTAAAGCCCATGTCCCACTGTAAAATTTTGATAAACGGTTTTTATAAAACAATTTTATAAACAAGATTTTGATAGTGTGACAGCCCATCGTTTTATAAAAATGACGTCACCGAAATTTCTGTTGACAGTGTCTGCATTTTGATGAGGTCACGTAAAACAGTTTTATAAACACTTTTGGAATAGAACGGTTTATATAATTTTGATGAGATCAGACATTTCATTGGATGTTAATGGCTAAGTCCAGCCTACTATGACTTTGAAAAGTCGCGCGAAACTTCCTTTTTAAAACGATCAACATTTTTAACCTCATTCTTTGCCACCAACTCGTGTTAAGCTGTCGTGTTGAGGTTAGTTTTTTAAATTGAGAAAATGACTGGCACGTGGTTGGTTGAACAAACTGCTGCATTAATTGAATGTTACGAAAACCAACCAATCCTCTATACAGTTTCTCATCCACGTTACCACAATAAATATGCGAGGCAGCAGGCGATGGAGGAAATTGTGGAGAGTTTACAACATATTCGACCCAATACAAGAGGTAAAAAAATATATCCAATCGTATACTATTTTAATATTGCTCTTTGCAGTGACTGAAATAAAGGCAAAAATTAATTCTTTGGCGTGCACGGTTTAATGCAGAATTTTCCAAGATGCGATCCAAACCCACTGGCTCCGGAGCTGAAATAGCAAAAATTACGTTTATTTTTTTTGAAAAATTGTTCTTTTTGCAAGACCACATTCCTACACGCAAAAGGTTTTTGCAACTTGCCACAAACAAAGCAGGGCAGTGGTAGCGACTCCTGGTTGGACATCGTAGAGGAAGACGAGGATGCCCAAAATTATGAAATGCAAAATGTTGATATTTTCAACTGATTTTTGTTGCTAAGGTACTTGGCCAGTTGTGTTGAAGTAACGCTGAAATTCTGGGCGTACTTTTGCTGGCCACTGTGCAGTTTTATTTCCTCCTTGTTGGCACAAAGAATCCATTTTGCACTCTTCCTCTTCAGTTGAAAATGCTGAATTTTTATTTTCTGTTAAGAAATTGTGTAAAATGCAGCAAGCCTTCGTAATTAACTCTACTTTTTCGACCGATAAATTTATTTGTTGTAAAAAAATTCGAAATCGATTACTTAATTGGCCAAAAGCATTTTCCACTACTCTGCGAACACGACTTATTCTATAATTAAAAACCTTTTGCTCGTTTGTTAAGCCTCTATATCTATACGGTTTCATTATGCGCTCTTTCAATGAAAATGCGTCATCTGTCACAATTACATAAGGTACGGCCAAAGCACACCCTGGTAAAGGTGTATTCTGCCATTAACGCCAACATCTACACACAGAAATTTGCTATTTGCATCAACTAGTGCAAGAAGTACGATGCTGTCGGTACCTTTGTAATATCTGTAAAAAGATCCGTCAGATCTTGAGGGTCTAAAAACTATATGTTTCCCATCTAATGCACCTAGGCAGTTAGGAAAATTCCATAAATTCAAAAAATCCGTAGCAATACTTTCCCATTCGGCTTTTGTCGATGGAACCTGTAATTAAAATAAGAATAATTTATGTATGAATGCTATTGTCTCTTTGCAGGTGGAGGAAGATGATGGAGAATTAAATTCAACCTTAATATGTACGCCCAGTCCGTCTACGTCAGCGTCAACAAGTTCATCAGCAACAACAGGTCCAGTTTCGCCAGCAATTCCGAATGGCAAATCAAGAAAGCGCAAAGCAAGCTCTGATGCCCAAGAAGACTTTTTAAAGCAGGCTAGTTCTGCGCTGGACCTGTTGTCAAAAAACGGGCCCAAAACTGATAAATGGAATAACTTTGGCAATTTTGTTGCATCATCAATTCGCCGTTTAAAAACTAACAAAATTAAGTGTAAACATGATATATTAAAAGTTATGACATATGAAGAGGACAGCAAAACTATTGAATAGGAAAAACATTTGTTATTAGTTTTATATATATTATGAATATGGGTCTCTTAATTAATAAAATGTAGCATAAATTTGCACATGAACTTATTATTTACCTCCAAGTACCGATTTTTCCATAGAATCAACAATAGCAGTTAATACTTCGGGTATTATTTTACTCAGAGTATTGTGTGCTATCCTTGTAGCAAAACTCAAACTCTTGAATTTTTTTTTTACAGTAAAAGAACCATGTTTAATGATAACAAATAGTTAGTTACCTTTGTTCTACACTAATACACTGTCGCAGATGGGTACCCTTTCTTTCAATTTTGCTTCGATCATCGAAAGAACACCACGACCATTTCCCATATTTCTGTTATTTAACCAAGGCCTAACCCACCATTTACGTTTATTTTCTTTTGCTTTCTTTAGTTTCTGAATTAGCGCATAACCAATTAAACTTATTGTAAGCCCTATCAAAAGCTTCTTTCGATGTACACTTAATTTTTTCATTGTAAAACAAAGCAACAGTATAATATAATAATAGAAGGCTTGCAAAGACGCGGCAATTTAAGTCCAAATACTACAACCTAATCTCACTTTTCACTGTTACTTCAAACAGCTGATCCGGTTTTTATAAAAACTATGGGTCAAATATTTACAGTGGGACATGACCTACAAATATTTTGATGGACCGTGACGTCACCACGTTATTATAAAAAAATTTATAAAAACCGTTTATCAACATTTTCACAGTGGGACAGGGGCTTAAGAAATACGCCGGACGAGAATTCGACAAGGAGGCTTGGGAAATAACAATCGCGAGCTCCGGGTACACAAAAGCATGAAGCTATTAGACAACCATTTAGATAGAATTAAAAGAGTACCTGCAAAAGCGAAGAGATCCACGCAATAAAAAGCCTTCGGCTTCGTTTCATAATTTTCATGTCTCGTGCATAAACGTCAACTTTTAGCACTTGTTGCATACAATATTTTATCTACGACCTTAATTTTACTGTTATTAATCCATAAATATCGATTTAACAAGGGTTTGCATCTAGGACACTTCTAATTTATGTCATAATAAACAGTAGGTCATGCCGCGCGGGCGAATGTTTGCGAATGACAGGAGTCAGGGTCAGTTACGAAATGTAATTATTAATACTCCACATCTGACTGTATTCATTACATAACGTTTTAATTATTTCAAAAACACTTTACCTGTAACGCAAGAAGCAACTAGAATAACTTTACAACTTCACTTCCAGTTCGAAATTGTAGTTTTATAACCTCACTTTTACTTTTAGCACATGGGCTAAAAGTAAACAGCTGATTTCGTTAACCACGGTAAACTATAAAACGTCACTTTTAGTGAAACAAGCTAGCGCTAAAAGGCGTACCTTTAGTGGTGGTCGTAGATAAAAGTTATTTATTGCGTTTACGTGTGTTGTGCGGTGGAAATGATGCCGAAAGCCCTATGTAACCAGTCAAAACAGCTTATAGCTTCCCTACTAAGCTATTTTTAGAGAGAACGCGACAATGAAGGCCCTTGATTCCTTTAGCTGCTGTACAAGAGGTTTGTTAAACAACGTATAATTATTGTATTATTACATTAGTGTTTTATTTATTATAGAGAGTTGCAAATGCCTTGCAAATATATCTACCAACCGTTAGTTCGGTTGCACAGACAATAAAAGCAAATGAACTTATCAAAAGCCCGAAGCGGAAAAAGCCTAGAACGAAGCCCGTAGTGGACGTTGACGATTTCGATCAAGTAGCCATAAGAAATGTGGTTTATGGAATGTACCAAAACAGTAAGTGAATAATTTACTCCCGTTTACTGAACATTACAAGTATAAATTTTGTTAGAACAATATATTACTCGGGCATCTCTATTGCGAGTTTTGAAGGAAAGAAATGTTTTCAAGGGAGGAATATCTTCGTTAGGAAAGGTCCTGAAAGATATATGATTCCGCTGAAAAAGGATGATCCGCGCAGAGGGCTCATGGAGTTGGATCACATTGCTTTCAGCAGAGTGGAGTTTCTAAGGAAGCAAATTAAAAATATGCACCAGGAAAAACCGTCACATTTTGTATATTTAGACGAAACGTGGATTTTCGAAAATGACACTAGATCTAGATCATGGCAAGACGATAGTAAAAACAGCGTTAAAAAAATAAAATCAGATAGAAAATGGTTACCATCGTAAGTTTAACAGTATTTAATAGTTATTTAACTTGTTCCTAAAAAAGGATGGATTAATAGATGTCATTAATACACTGTTTTTGATTAATACTATTTTTCATTAATTAGCTCTTTTTGTGATTTTGACGTTTTGATATTTTGCATGGAGGTTAGTTGTATTAATCAAATTAAGAGTACTTGATATAATTATTTTATATCAATATTCACAACAAAATTAGTAATACTGCAACATTTTGTAATCAACTCGTTTGTTAATGGGCGATTAATGATCTCAACTCTTAAAGGCACTCACTCGCTATCGCTCGTTCGTGCTTTAAACAGTTTCGGTTATTAATCGCCTTCATTAACACACTTGTTGGTTAAATAACTATTATCTATTTTCATAGATATATCGTTCTTCATGCTGGCAACAGAGATGGATTTATTCCTGGTGCTTCATTGATTTTTACATCGAGCACAAAAAAACCCGGATTACCACGGGGAAATGAATCAGGAAGTTTTTCTAAAATGGTTTGAAGATCAGCTTCTGAAAAATTTGGAGGAGCCCTCAATTACTGTTATGGATAACGCAAGTTATCATAGCACATTGGCCGATAAAACGCCCAATGCTAGTTGGAAAAAACAAGACATTATTGATTGGTTAACAAGCCGGTCAGTGAATATTGAGGGAACTGTGTTAAAAATGGAATTATTGCAGTTGGTTACACAGTAAGTATATTAAGTGAATTTTTTGTGCTAAAGTACTTTTTTTCAGGCACAAACCTCCAAAACGTATGTCGCAGACCACCTTGCTGATGCTGAACAGTATGGACATACTGTGCTCAGACTTCCTCCCTACCATTGCATTCTCAACCCCATTGAAAATGTTTGGGGGATTGCCAAAACCTATTATAATAAACATATAGGTGAAGATGGGTACGGCGTAGAAAAAAACCCTAAATATGTGGCAAGAAGCGTTAAGTAAAGTAACAGCTGAAACGTGGTCAAATTGCGTTACACATGCAGAGGGCATTATACAGAAGTGGTGGGACAGGGAAGTGGGTTTTGATGTAGAAGACATTGCTCTAATAATAATACAAGTCAACGACGAAGAATCTGATGACACTTGTGATAGCGATTAATTTATTGTAGATAGTTTGCTGAGTTTCCAGTGTATTTAAATAAATTTATATTTTTACTGTTTTGTCAATGTTCGTTTTAAGTTACTTTTTCGTTGACCGCTTGTTAATTTCAATATTAATGAATTATTTTTCCTAAAAAAGGATAGATTAATAGAAGTCATTAATACACTGTTTTTGATTAATAAACTCTTTTTCATTAATTAACTGTGTTTTAAAAAAGGATGGATTATTAGATCTATTAATACACTATTTTTGATTAATACACTCTTTTTCATTAATTAACTGTTTTTGTGATTTTGACATTTTGATGATATTTTGCTCGTTCGTGCTTTAAACAGTTTCGATTATTAATCGCCTTCATTAACACACCTGTTGGTTAAATAACTATTAATCAATTCATAAATTAGATCAATTTAAATAAATAATAATAACGGTGTAATCTGATGCACAATAATAATGGCAATTTATAAATTTTACTGTTTGGTGGGTTGAATACGGTTTGTTGGGTTGCATACTGTTTAGTGGGTTGAATACTGTTTGGTGGGTTGCATACCATTGTGGTTTATTTTAGTCGTTTTTAAACCTAGCGTCAACGTAATAAATTTGTGACATCATGACTTGTTGATGACGTGCATAAACTGGCTCCTTGCCTTTACTTAAGTTGTACTGCCACTATTGCTCGCCGTATTGTGTCGAATTGTAACTAGAAAGTGCGAATGAGGTAGGGTGTGCATTCTGATTCTCGAACACCCGCAGTGAACGGCGATGCATTTGGACAGCTTGCAGTGAGCTGCCAATAAACCGCTCACAGCAAAATTCGTTGAAGCTGATTGGTGTTCTACGAAGCGACTACCTATTTCTCATTTGTTTTTCGGTTGATAGTGTGGTGTGGTGTTTCCATAATAGCAGAAAAAACCGTAATAGAGCAACTGTTTGAAATACCTTTTTTCGCGAGGTCTTTTGAAGAAAAGTTGTAATTAATAGGCCAACGTCCTTGCCCACAATTGCTGGATCTTGTTATGAAACATACAGTAAAAAAAGCAAACTGTAGTGACTACACGAGACATTTTTCTATTACGCAGTATGAAAAAACAATTTGGCTGGCAGGATATTTAAATAAATAGTAGATTATGTTATTAGGAGTAAAAGTGATACTTTAATGTGGCGAAGCTGAAGTTTATTTAGCCGAACGTGAGTGAGGTTTATTTGAATTAAAACTTTTTCGTACTCTACTTGAAAATAAAAGCCGGCCTACGATCTAAGTCTAAAAATTGGCAAAATATTAAGCCATCATACAATTTAATCGGACCACTATCTTCGGAGGAGATAGCGAACAAACATAGAAAGAAAGAAAGAGCAACGATTTTGTGTGCTTAGGCAGATAAAGTACGCAAAAGTTGCTATTTTATCTGCTTAGGCAGATAGTGACACTTTTACCTAGTCAATAAAGACAAATAAGTTGTCACTTTTGTGACGTTTGCGGATAAAATAAATGATTTTGTTGGCCATGTTTATTATTCAAAATACAATCTACCAAAAATGTTTGGAATAATGAAGGCTTCTCAGATTTAAACCATTTATCAGCAGCTATCCAAAAACACGAAAGAAGTCAGACTCGTGCGAACTGTTTTTTAAAGCTTACTTTATTTGGAAAGCAAAGAATTGATGTTCTACTAGACGAGCAAAACCGAGACGAAATTCGGGTTCATAATGAAAAGGTAAGAAAAAATCGGGAAATTTTAAAACGGTTAATTTAAGCAACATGTTTTCTGGGAAAGCAAGAATTGCCTTTTCGAGAACATGATGAGTCAGCAGAATCTTTAAATAAAGAAAATTTTCAAGACTATTCAACACTATAACATATAAGCCAATCATATTGCAGACATTTGCTTTTTTTAACCAATAACGGCAGTATATCACTGAATATTGGTCACCATGCAAAATATTCACAAAACAATGTACATACTTAAAAACTACATAGCCTTGTTGGGAAATATGGCTTAGCAACGATGTTCTGTCCTTACCTATATCGCTAGGTTACGTAAAAGTAAACATCAACAAACTGTGTGAGCAAAGTTTGGCTTGCGTTAAAAATTTTAAAATGTTGTTTTGGAAATATTCTGCTGTACTTAATTGAGTATGAATATTAATTGTTGGATTATTTTTCAATAGTTAATCGTTATGGATTAATATTGTTAACCCTTTATCGCATGGTGTGACATATGACCCAAACCAATTTCATATTTTTTCCAAGTCTCACAATGAATATATTCCATTTCTGCATGCTGGTCTAGATTTGTCACACACCGTTCCTTATTGGTCGTTAAGGTTTGAGGCTTTATTTCAGCAATTTGCGTTTCGAGGCCGCTTGCAAGTATATTCTTGCATAAGATATAGCGCCTCGTGCATCAGTGCGTTTTGACTTTATATTTGTGTTGCGTATTGTGTCATATTGACGCCTAAAAAAATTTATAGTGATAAACGATATCTATAGATTTTATAGGTAAGTAATTTTGCTCGTTTAGTGTATACTTTAGACACTTGTTTCTAATATTTCTCTTTGTGCTATAAGTGGCACTCTATGCGTTCTTGACATAATTGGCATAATATCCAACTCTACTGATTTTGGAAATATTTTATTCTAGATAGATCCTAAACAATTCTATGGCAACCTCAATTACGTGAGGGACATCCCTGACGACAACAGAAGCGAATGCAGTGATTTCTCTGACGACAACGACCCAGAAAATTATGAAGAGGTATTAGCAGCTGACAGTGATCATGAAGAAGTCAGTAATCATTTTATAGAAGAAGAAAGTGACAGTATTATACCAGAAACTGATGTATCCTCTTCCGATTCTGATGTTGACATGGAGATACCACTCTCACAACTGGCAGAAAAATTGAATCCTGGTACTTGGAGAAAAAGTAATCTAAGAAGAACACCAGAAGAAATTCGATTTCTAGGAAAGGAAGAAATGTCTCCTGAAATTCGTAATCTGGATACTCCATCAGATTACTTTTTCTATTTATTTCCAAAGGAACTTACACAATTTGTTACGCAACAATCAAATATGTATTCCGTTCAGACTCGACCGAACAAACCAGCTAATATCAGTTCAAACGAAATAGAAATATTTATTGGAACTGTGTTGTACACGTCCATCGTGAAATTACCACAAACTAGACACTATTGGTCCTCAACATTAGGATATCCTGCAGTTTCCAAAGTAATATCATGCAACAGATGGGAGGAGATTAAAATATTCTTACATTTTAATAATAATGACGACCAAGTTCCGAACGAACAACCAGGACACGACAAATTATTCAAAATTCGACCTATTCTTCAGAAACTCCGACGTTTACTTTTAGTACCACGAGAAGAACATTTGGCAGTAGATGAACAGATAATCCCCACAAAAGCACGTTCCAGCATAAAACAATACAATCCCAAAAAACCGCACAAGTGGGGTTACAAAAATTATGTTTTAAGTGGAATTTCGGGATTTAGCTATGACTTTGACATTTTTGCTGGTGCACAGAGCAACAAGGTGCCTACGGGTCTTCCAGATTTAGGCGTCAGTAGTAATGTGGTATCAAGACTATCTGAAACTATACCAAGACACGTCAACCATAATATATTTTTCGATAATTAGTTCACTAGTGTACCACTCATGATATATTTAAAAACGGAAGGAATTCTTCCCCTGGGAACAGTTAAAATAAACCGAGTACGTGGATGTGTAATGCCAAAAGAACAGGAGTTGAAAAAACGAGGAAGAGGAAGCATGGAAGAGAAAGTTGGGATAATAGATGCCAGAAAAGTGAGTCTAGTAACATGGTTCGATAATAAAGTTGTAAACACTCTTTCTACATATGTAGGAAGTGCACCAAAAGGAGAAAAAAGGAGATTTTTTAGCAGCGAAAAAGTGCACAAAATGATTCCCTGTCCGCGCAGCATTTTTGAATATAATAATTATATGGGTGGCATCGACGTCCTTGATTCAATGCTGGGTCACTACCGAACTAAAATTAGATCCAAGAAATGGTATCTAAATATTTTCTTCAATTTGCTAGATTTATGTATTGTAAATTCTTGGTTGCTCTGGAGGCGGCAAAACTCAGATGAATATCTGCCACTTATGGACTTCAAAATAGCAGTAGCTGATGCTCTAATCAAAACTGGAAAACCAATAAACAGAGAAGGAGCAGTACGAAAGAAAAAGAAAAAGAGGCCCTACGACAGAAATTCCTCAGATTGAAGTTAGAAAAGATGGACTTGACCACCTCCCAGATTATCGCGAAAATATGCGCAACAGATGCAAATTTCCTGGATGTGACGGCAAATCCTATATTTACTGTTTTAAGTGTGATGTACCTTTATGCCTCAACAAAGACAGAAATTGTTATTTCAGATTTCACACGGAATAATTTTTCTTTTATGCATATTGTGCCTAATTTGTCACAATCTATAATTTTGTATTTTTTTCAATAAAATTTTTGTAAAAAATTTTTTTTAGTATTTTTCCCGTCCTTATATCAGTCATTACTTACCATGGTTTTTTTTATCAAAAACAAAAAAATCATGCAATAAAGGGTTAAATAGTCGTCCCAAATAACACTCGAAGTGGATATATATTTTTTAATATTTTGCCATTTCCATAGAAATTATTACACATTTCACTCAACAAAATCACACTTAAATGTCACTCGCCTTCGGCTAGTGACATTTTTGATATGATTTTGTTTCGTGAAATTTAAAAGCAATAATTTACATGAAAACGGCAAAATATTTGTCAAAAATATATCCACTACTTGTGGTATTACCTTGGAATATTTAGAATCTACTCGAGAATTCGATCCTGTGTTAGATAATCACTTGCAAACATCAACAATATTTCGCGGTACATCTGCAACCATACAAAACGATTTAACCTTCCAGGAAGCGCGCGCGGACTGACGCAACTGACGAAATTAAACTAGCGGAAGGGAGGGGGTTTGGATGTGCTCCTCCCGTATAGCTGCTTGACTGGAACCACTTCAATGTTGCAATGTTGCAAAGTGGTGTTATTTGTGTTATAGAGCCAGCGTGTACTGGTGAGCTTGAATTCCCGGTGTCACATATCATTTGTATTACAAGTGATAAACTTTCTAACTTTTGTGTTTATTTAAGGTGCTTTTTTATTGTACGGAATGTACCCGTATGAGAAAGAACAGGAACGATTACAAAAGTTGCTGGAAGAATGTTTAACACAAGATGAACCTGACCAAACTGTTGTGCAGTATGATGATCAATCTGATGAAGACGAAAAGGAGTACTTGGAAATAGATGATCACAGTAGCGATAGTGAGCAGGATCTTTCATAGGAAGAATAGGAAGAAGTTTCTCAAGGCCCTTATTTTCTAGGGAAAGATGCTACGTCAAAATGGGACAACCATGTTCCTAGAAAAAATGTGAGAACAAGATCAGAAAATATTATAAAGCATTTACCGGAACCGAAAGAAATAACCAAAAATCTCAGATCTATTTTATAAATCTGGCAACATTTTATTGATATGGATATGCTTCGTAGAGTTGTGGATATACTAATCAACATATTTCAAGTGTACAAGGTAACTACAGTAGAGACAGAGATGCTAAACTTACAGACATTAGTGAAATTCAAGCCCTTATTGGAATACGGTATTTAGCTAGAATACTAAAATCAGGTCGCTTGAATACTGAAGAGGTATGGAATACTAAAGGAACTGGGGTAGAGCTCTTTCGTTTGACGATGGGAAAAAACAGCTTCGCATTTCTTCTACATTTACATGATTTGGAGACCCGATTGTAAAGAAAAACTGATAAACTTGCACCCATTAGAGACCTTTTTGATGCATTAGTTCATAAATGCGTAACTGCTTACACACCTTTCGAAAACGTTACGGTAGACGAGAAGTTGGAAGCATTTAGAGGCAGGTCTAGTTTTCGGCAGTATAAGCCAAATAAGTACGGCATCAAAATATTTGCGCTTGCAGATTCGAAAACATTTTATACCATGAACTTAGAAGTATACCTTGGGAAGCAACCTGCGGGGCCTAATGGTATAGATAATTCCACAACAGCCATCGTTCAAAGAATGTGCAAATATACAGCGTGTCCCCGGATGGGGTTGCGCACTCTTGTAAACTTTTTTATTTTGGAGTTTTCGGCAAAATGTTATTCTTCATAAAAAGTTTTGCTTGGCCTAAAACTTATTTTTAACCTACTTTCGATTTTTTAAAATCAAGTAGGTCTTTACAGTTGAGCAAAAACTATTTTCATTTTAGGTAAAGTACCTTTTCTGTTCACAGTATGCCAAAATGTTGTTAAGAAAAGTTATTCAGAATGAGAAGTTATGGCCATATGCAAATTTTCAGGATGATAGTCCTACTTTGATAAAATTCTTAATTTTTCAATTTCGTTTCAGGTGAAGTACTTTTTCTGTTGATAATACGCCATTATGTTACTAAGAAAAATTGCTTAGAACGAAAATGTATACTAATTTTAAATTTGAGGATAATAGCATATCAAATATTTTTTATCACAACGAGACTACTCCAAATTCAAGAGCTTTGCCTGATAATGCAAGTCAAAAATCTAGTTGCTTTTCGATAGCAACTGTCAAACAAAATCCCTCACTGCGACAGTGAAGTTACATATCTTATGTACCATCACACACGTCAAAAATGTTAACGTTAGATCAGCGTATCTACTTAGTAAAGTGTTATGGCATTGGAAATGTCAGCTACCAATATGCAATACAACTATTTCACCAAAAATATCCAGACGTGCATATAACCAGGCAAGCAGCAACAAAACTTATCAAAAAAATTGATAGAACTGGCGATGTGAAGCACACCAAGAAACTACCACGACAATATGACGAAGAGGACGCTGCCACACTAGTAATTCTTAATTCAGTTCAAGACGCACCAAAATTATCACTGCGAAAAAGGTCACAGAATTTGAGAATAAGTATGTCACACATTCAGAGAATTTTAGTGAAAAACAATTTTCATCCGTTCAAACCCAAGTTTGTCCATAAGCTAGAAGACGGAGATGATGCCCATCGATTAGAATTCTGTGTACTCATGGGAGAAAGAATAATGAACCATAGATTTTTCTATCGAAATATTCTGTTCAGTGACGAATCAACCTTTTCGACCAATGGCGTTGTGTCAACGCAAAATTGTAGATTTTGGGCTCAGAACAATCCAAATTTTCGTATCAGAACCCGGAGTCAGCGCTTTAAAAAAGTAAACGTTTGGTGCGGCATGCTCTACAACAGAATCATTGGTCCCTATTTTTTGAATACTTTAACCTTTTAAAGGCCATCGTTCCCATTTTGGGAACACGGCTTTTATCTCATGTTATCAGCTATATATCATATTGTAAGCTGATGTATGTGTTTATTACTAAACATAAGGGTGTGTACTTGCTTTTTACTAAAGATGATTTTATTTCTTTTTCACCATTGTGTTAATAATATTTCCTAAAAGTAACATAAAATTGAAGTTTTTGTCGCGTTTCGCAAAAAATGATGACAAACATACTATTTTTTGTTTTTTGAAATTTTTTTTCACTAGAATAGTAGCCAATAAACTATATTTGATAACTATTACCACTGTTTTATGTTTGAATTATATTTTTATTCTGAAAACCGTGCTAAAACTCGCATGTCCCAATTTGGGAACGTTGGCCAGTATACGACACAATATGTCATAAATCACTCTGGAGAACTAAAGCGCAGGTTTCTGCAGGTCTGCACATGTTGTTGCCGGCGTATCTTTTACAGACTAAATTTGCTTGTTGGCTTTTAGTTTTCATTTAGCTATTGCACAGTGCAGTTGTTTGACTAAAGTGTTGATCAACGTTGTGTAAGTTACAATTATGGATCCAAAGATGTTTTACGGGTTAGTCTAATAGTAAAAAAGGTAAATTTTATATAATATAAAAATAATTACGTTTTAGGTCTGTCACAAAATACAGATTTTTGGAAAATGCGGTTGATGCAGTTGAAGCTTCAACGTCTGTAAAAGGAATGGATATAGTAATTCTTCCTCCAGAGTCTGCTGATCGAGACATTGATAGTGACGAAGATGAAATTGATGATGAGGTACTGCAATCAAACGATATGCCCGATGAAGTTCCTGGAGATATAGAATTACATATTCAAGAATCTTCGGATGATGAAGAAGAACAACAACCATCAGTAAAAAGAAAAGCAATGTGGAAAAAGACACAGGAAGTGGCAATCAATCGTGAAGCTGAGGATCCTCCAAAAGTAGGTGCAGAGCACATTGGAAAGTCGGAATATGAAATATTTTCTTTATTCCTTACGTCCGAAATTATTTATTACATACGAGAACAAACTCAGCTCTATGCTAGAAGAGAGAAAAATATCCATAACTTTAGCGTATCTGACGAGGAGATCCGACAATTTCTGGGATTACTTCTAATCAGTGGCTATCATAGCGTTCCAAGTGAAAACGACTACTGGTCGACGGCTGATGATATGCAAGCACCGATTTTCGCTAAAACAATGAGTAGAGAAAAATTCCGAACCATAAAGCGCTACTTTCATCTAGTTGATAATAGTAACCTTCCTAATTCTAAGGTGGCAAAGGTTTTGGTGTTCTATGAAAAATTAAAAGAACGGTTTCAACAGTTTGGGGTTTTTCATAAGCATCTTAGTATAGATGAAGCAATGGTGCCATATCATGGGCGTCACTCGGCCAAAATATTTATCAAAAATAAGCCGATTAGATTTGGCTTCAAGATATGGATGCTTTGCGGAAACGATGGATATCCATATAACTTGGAAATTTACTGTGGAAAGTCAGGAGATTCTACAATACCTTTAGGATGGCGAGTAGTTCATTCGATGCTGGAAGTATTAGATAACCCTGGCAATCATCTAGTGTACTTTGACAATTTTTTTACAAGCTATGCCCTCCTAGCAAGTTTGTCTGAAAAAGGTATTCGTGCTTGTGGCACGGTAAGGGAGAACAGAACGAATAAATGTCCCTTGATATCGTCAAAGGATATGAAGAAAAAGGATAGGGGTTCTTACGATTATAGGTCAAATGGGAATGTACTGTGCGTAAAATGGAACGACAATGCTGTAGTGACTGTAGCAAGTAACCACTTCAAAGTTACGCCAGTTCAAAAAACGACAAGAAGGGTGAAGTCTGAAAATAAAAAAGAAGTCACCCAACCAAATCTAATTAGCAAGTATAATTTTGGAATGGGTGGCGTTGATCTTCTGGACCGCTTATCGGCTAGCTACCGACCGATGTTGAGATCGAAAAAGTGGTGATGGAATCTTTTCTCACATGGTCTAAATTTAGCCGTTATTGCTGCATTTCGATTTTATCAACATGTGAATCCCGGAACTTCTATAACCCATCTGCAGTTTAGACGAAATGTAGCATTAGCGCTTATAAACGTTGGCGCAGCCCAACGTAAAAGAAAAGGCGGACCATCTGCACCTATATTACAAGACATCAGATTTGACGGTGTAAATCATATTCCTACAAGTACATCGCAAAGGCGTTGCATAGTCTGCCAAAACAACACAAGGCTGAAATGCAGCAAATGCGAGAAACGACTTCACAAAAATTTTTGTTTTGATAATTATCATACTAAGCAATAGTTGTAGCTGTACATTATTTATGTAGTAACTAATTAGTAATTATTTAGTAGATAGCTTTCTTTTCTTATATATTATACAGATATTATCCGAAATAAATAGTAGTAAAATCAATTTTTATGTATTTTCCCAAAGTATCCAAATAAGTAACATTAGCGTATCATAATAGGCCAACGTTCCCAAAATGGGCACATGGCTTTTTTTCAAAACGAATAAATTTAGACAAATTTTGACTTCAGAACTACTTATAATATATAACTAAGAACAAGCTTTTAGAATATTATCACCCTAGGTGCACGCTATCAAGACGCGGCCATTAAAAGGTTAAACCAAAATACATAAGGTAAGTGTACCCAATATGGCCTAAAACCCAATATGGCCTAATCACCTGATTTCTGTAAATACACGAAAAATCCGACAGATGGCTGTAGCAGTATGTTTGCAGTACAGTGCCTTGATATAAAGTCACTGTAGTTTGCAGCAGAGCCAGTAGATATAGAGAGTACCGCCATTCTTTGATCCGCGAAAATGTCGCTATCGCCGCCATTTTTGTTCCCACCAGCAATGACTGAATGAGGTATGTCTAAAATTTTACTTGAAATTGGCAAGACTGTAAGTCTATGTCAAATTCGAGGTTAGCAGGTTATGTTTTGCGCCAGTTTGTGTCAAAACTGACGCAAAAACTAACCTGCTAACCTCGAATTTGACAAACGTCACGTTGACGGAATTGTATTACAAGCCTCAAAGTGACGCATATGTCAGAGGAATAAACATGGCGGACGTGGCGGTACTCTCTATATCTACTGGCTCTGGTTTGCAGTACAGTGCCTTTATATAGACAGTGGCGACAATGGGGTGTCCTACTTTTGATTGGCTCCCTAGATCACGTGATTTTAGCCGCCATGTTTCGGCTAAATCACCTGCGATTCGTGTTATACTTTGGCAGTACTGAAGTGTATTGTCAGTCTATGTCAAATTCGAGGTTAGTAGGTTAGGTTTTGCGTCAGTTTTGACACAAACTGACGCAAATCCTAACCTGCAAATCTCGAATGTTTTCAGTACTGCCAAACGTAAAACAAGTATCACAGTCGACTCTGATCACAGATTTAAATGAACACCCGTTAGAAATTTGCATAAATATGGCGGCGGGGGTGTGGCTTAGTTGTATTGTCGCCACTGTCTATATAAAGGCACTGTAGTTTGCAGCATATTTTTAACTTGTCTGAAGTATTCCTACGCCAAGTTTAGTGTGTAGATGCCAGCTGAGCGAGCTGTTTAAGTGCGCGCCGTTGTTTACCGCTGCCATATCTAATTTTGTTCAAGTAAGTATCCGCCCCAAATAATTTGTTAGAGCTAATGGAAAAAAATGATATTGTGCCTGTAGATAACTTGTTTCCTGCTGCATTTCTGTCAAATGTAATAAAAATGTTTTCTCTTGTACGAGGGGCCCAATATGGCCTACTTAGGCCATATTGGGTATACCTGTGATCTGATCCACTTTTAATCACTAGAACTTCTTTTTTTGCAGCCATGAGTACCTCAGGTAATGCGAAAAGAGGCAAGTGGACCCAGGAAGCTCTCAATAAAGCTTTAGAGGCAGTTACGACAAAGAAAATATCTGATTATAAAGCAGCAGCGGAATTTGGTGTTCCCCGTAGAACTCTTCGTAGGTATGTCAAAGCAAATTCCAATGTGAAAGCCAAACTGGGACGAAAATATGCTCTCTCCGAGGAGCAAAATGCTGAGCTCTGTGCTCGGATCGTACGATTAGCAGAAGTTGGCTATCCAATAACTACCAAAATATTGAGATTGTGTGTTTACAAGTACTGCAAACAAAATAAAATTAATCACCAGTTTTCGGAAGTAAAGCAAATTGCAAGCCATAAATGGGTTAGAGGATTTTTAAAAGCACAGCCAACGGTTTCGGTCAGAAAATCTCAAAATCTTAACCCAGCCAGAGCCCAAAAATTAAATAAATTTATTGTTGACGACCATTTTGCAAAACTCGCAAAGGTTTTCGAAGATTATGATATTTTTGGGAAACCTGAAAGACTTTTTAATATGGACGAAAAAGGTTGTAGGCTCAATTTGCATAAAGAACCAAAAGTTCTAGCCAAAAAAGGTTCTCGCAGAGTTCATATCATCGGAAATGAACATGGGGAAAATGTGACGATCGTCTCCTGTGCAAGTGCAGTAGGTTCGGCCATTCCTCCGATGATCCTTTTTAAGGGTAAACGAATGAAACCAGAATATGCTGATGATCTGCCAGCTGGTTCAGTTTGTCGTATGACAGAGAAAGGCTCCATGACAGCAAAATGTTTTGTGGATTGGTTACACAATTTCGGAAGTCACAAACCTCCAGGTCGTTGCTTGCTCATTTTTGATGGCGCCAAATGCCATTTGGACTACGAAATTGTTGAAACTGCTGATCAGTACGATGTTGCCCTGTACTGTCTTCCTTCCAATACTACCCATGAGCTCCAGCCTCTTGACAAAGCAGTATTTCGGTCCTTTGAATATCATTGGGACCAACAACTGATGTTGTACTGGCACAATCATGACGAAAGAACATTAACCAAACAGCGTTTTGGGAAGGTCTTCACCTAAGTATGGGATCACTCTATGACACCGTCAAACATTAAATCAGGATTTCGAGCAACCGGTTTGTTCCCCTTCGATCCAAATGCAATTCCTGAAGATGCCTTCAAACCAAGTACGGCATCTAATTTACCACCACCTGAACAAGGAGATCTCCAGGAAAGAACTCCTTCACCATCACGACAAACTTCGCCAGAACCACAAGGACAACCTCGAGCAACATCAACTCCTACGGCTTTACCACCGGGGCGAATTTCTCCACAGCCTGGAACTTCAGGTTCGTCAACTCGCAAGCGTATAAGAGCACGCGTTCTGTCTGCCGACGAAATTGATCCTATCGAAGAGGCCTTAATCAATTCTGATGGAGACGATGTATCCGAAAATGATGAATTAATAGAATCTAATACCAGTTCATTTCATGATTTACTTCCAACTCCGATCAAAAACACTCCCAAGGTCAACACCAGACAGAAAGCTATCAATAGTAGAGCTCTTGTATTAACAACATCACTGTTTTCCAAGGAAAACATAACCAAAGGAGCAGCATCTAAAACCAAGACACAAGGACCAGTTTCAAGAACCAAAACAAAAGCGCCACCCTCAAAACCCAAGGCCCAAAAACCACCCTCAAAAACCGAGGCCAAGGCCCCACCCTCAAAATCTCCAAAATCTGGAACAGACGAATCGTGATACTGTGACGCCTGCAAGGAAGATGTGATGAAGGACATGCGTATTTGCATTGCATGTGCGACTTATTTTCATGAAGAATGTGTTGGGTTAACAAAGGACGATACAGACAATTTTATATGTCCGAAATGTGAAAGTGTACCAAAATAAAATAAATCCGTTTATTTATATAGGCATTTTCTTTGGTTTGAGGTTATAGACCATATTGGGTACATGGGTAACCCAATATGGCCTAAATACACTTTCAGTCAAATGTTTTTCTGGTTAGTTTCACAATTGTTTATTTTGCTTGAAATTTGGGTTTTGACTTTCCAACAATTTGTCGTGTTGGCTCCCGTTTTAAAAAATGAATTATTTGCATTGACAAAAATTTAAAAAAAAAATTAAAGCTTAGGTAGGCCATATTGGGTACAGTTACCTTACTTGGAGCTTTTGGACAACTTCGTTATGACCGAATTAGAAGAGGAGAGTTTAGAGTTCAGAGGAAAGCTATTCTTTCAAGAAGACGGATGTCCTGCACATTCCACACTTAGAGTTAGGGCGTGGTTAAATGAGCATTTTCCTAATCGGTGGATTGGACGCTTTGGTCCACTAAATTGGCCGGCGAGATCTCCAGACCTCAACCCACTGGACTTTTTCTTATGGGGCTACCTATAGAAAAAGGTTTACGCAAACGAATTAGAAGACGATTTGGAAAATTTAAAACAAAAAATTGTAGAAGCTGTTGCTAGTGTGAATGAAGAAATGCTTTCATCGACCTACCTAGAATTTAGAACCCGAATAGCAGAATGTGTACTAAGAGGAGGATATTACGTGGAATAATTTCAATGTTTAGAATTTAATTTGTTTTCTGTTGTATTAAAAAATAAAATATCCTAGATATAAAGTATGCAGTTACTGCAATTGTTTACTACAGTTCGTTAAATTTTTCCATTAAATTTTACATGCGAAGTTTACGCAATTTTATAATATCGTTCAAATAGCAGTACCTGACCTACCGTACTTTGATAATAATCAATATGGCGTCGACAATAGCAGAAAGATCTTTATTATTAATTTTGCGACGAAAATTTACATAACTCCATAACTTTTCGAATTTTATCAAAGTAGGACTATCATCCTGAAAATTTGAATATGGCCATAACTTCTCATTCTGAATAACTTTTCTTAACAACATTTTGGCATACTGTGAACAGAAAAGGTACTTTACCTAAAATGAAAATAGTTTTTGCTCAACTCTAAAGGCCTACTTGATTTTTAAAAAAAAATCGAAAGTAGGCTAAAAATAAGTTTTAGGCCAAGCAAAACTTTTTATGAAGAATAACATTTTGCCGAAAACTCCAAAATAAAAAAGTTTACAAGAGCGCGCAACCCCATCCGGGGACACGCTGTATAAAATGAACACAGAAACGTTACGTGTGATAATTGGTTCACTAGTATTAACCTGGTCAAGAATCTTCTTCACGAGGTCAAACTCAAATTTTTGGGAACTATAAAAAAAAATAAACGAGAGTTGCCCTTACAATTTTCTCGCCCGGTTCGTAGGCCTATTGGTTCCAGCTTTTTTGGGTTTCAAAAAGATATGACTTTAGTATCATACGTACCGAAACGATACAATAATGTGTTGTTGGTGTCAAGCTTACACCACGATGATAACGTAGACCGCGACAATGGAAAACCAGAAATAATTTTAGACTACAACGCCACGAAAGGTGCCGTTGATACAGTGGATAAATTGTGCGCAGTATATAATTGTGCTCGAAATACCAGAAAATGACCCATGGTTGTCCTTTATGCAATGTTAAATGTTGCTGGAATTAATTCCATGGTCTTGTATTTTTCAAATAATACAGACATCAAAATACTCAGAAGAATGTATCTTCGTAACTTATCATTTCTTCTTATTAAAAGCCACCTTAGAACAAGAGCGCAAATACAAAACCTACCAAGAACTATGAAGGACGGAATAAGGGAAATCACTGGAGAATTGTCAGGACCAACTCAGGAAAATGTAGCTACTGTTAGGGGGCGTTGTGGGTACTGTGACCGCAAAAAAACCGACCTACAAAAATGTTCTGCAAGAAGTGTACAAAATTTATGTGTGGAGAACATGCTCTACACATTGGTCCGAATGCTCTAGAACAAACATTGATTCTCATTAATTTTTTTATATTACTGTTATAGGTACACTGCCCTAGAGGTATTATGGAAACATTGTATTGTTAAACGTGTTATTAAATATATCTTTCAAAATATGTTATTTTTATTATTCGTTTTATTTTTCAGTTAAAAACTCTCCGCAGCGAGTGCTCGTCTTTCAAAATTAAGCGCGGGTCCTGGAAGGTTAATTAAAGCCGTAAATAATGTAATAATGGACGAAATAAGAAAACAAATGAAGCTGAATTTGTGGCTATTATGTTGGATGATACCACTGACATAATAAATAAGTCTCAACTTTCAACTGTATTTAGATATGTACACCAGGGCACTACTTACGAAAGATTCATTAATTTTACTGATGTAAGCGCTGACCGAACTTCTGAAGGATTATTTAAACATGTTGAAAACGTTTTAGATTATTTTAAGATAAATCAAAAACTCATGGACAGACATATGATGGCTCCTCTGTTATAGCGGGTCATTTAACTAGATTAAAAACCAGTTTTGAAAAAATCCCAAACGCAATTTTTACACATTGCAATGCTCATGTTTTGAACCTGGTTTTACAGCAGTCTTTAAACAATGTTCAACAGTGTAGAATATTCTTTCAAACACCAAATAGCTTGGTAGCATTTTTTAATAAGTCGACAAAACGAACCCACTTATTAAAGGATTTTTTAAATAAAAAACTTCCAAATGATGCCCTAACTAGATGGAATTTCACTTCCCGGCTAGTTCATACCGTTTATGAATACAGCGCTCAAATGCACGCATTCTTTTTGCATTGTATGGAAAATTCAGGTGACTAGGACCATGATTCCATGATTCTAATGTAAAATTTCAAGGGTTTTTAGCTTTCCTTGAAAAATTTTAAAATATATTTTTGATGCGGTTGTTCTCAAAAATCTCTTCCCATACGGATGTTTTATATGATATTATGCAAACGAAAACATTCGACATACTATAATGCAGTAAAAAGGTGACTGATACATTAAATGCTTTTAAAGAGATTCGCGAAAATGACAATTCGTTTGAGGAATTTTACGAATGGACAAATAGCCAAATTTTATCAAGCCACTCAACAAACTATGAAGATATGCGCCCTGCTAAAAAGATGAAAATCAACGACTCTGTTGCCTCAAAAAATTAAAATTTCGCCTACTGTTCTGTGAAATTATAGACAATGTGTGTTCTCAAATTAACACGCGATTTTCGCCAATTGAAACACTTAGTTATTTTAATCTTACACAGTGAAAAATTCTCCACGTTTAAAACAAAGTTTCCTCACTGTGAATTCGATAAACTGAAAACTTTATACAAAAACGTGTTTGACTTTTAAGACTTAAAAATGAACTTATAGTGATCTATTCATCTGCTGAGTTTGAAAATAAGCATGTACATGCGATTGTTCATTTTATGTACACTAATAAGCTTAATATGGTGCTTAAAGAAGTTTATAAACTAGCAGTTTTAATTTTAACAATACCATCTACTACGGCATCTATAGAAAGATCATTTTCGGCTTTGAAGAGGATAAAGACGTACAATCGAATCCTCTAGTATCAAAACCCTTAAATCCACTTTTGGTGTAAAATGAGTTAGATACGCCAAAATTTTCTTCATAAAATGGCCTACGGATGTGGATATTCGAATAGTTGCAAAACCCACCAAATCCCTTGTAAAACGTACTTTAAAAATTGGCTTCAGATTCAAACGCCACTAAATTCATTTGAGTTTACTTTCAAACCCCCCTAAATCCACAATAGCCAATCAGATAACGCTAACGTGAACATGTGACGGCAGTGCTGTAGAAGGTTTTATGCAGTGTTAGACCTGCCATTGTTCTGAGAGCAGCTGCTTGTGCCAATTGTGTTGTGATTTTCAATGTTAATTCTTTAGTGAGTGTGAGTAAAATAAAATAATGTCGGATATTGGACAAAAAATTTAAGTTGTAAGTCCAGATAAAGCTAGAAAGCGTAACCCAGATCTTTGGAAAAGGAATGTACAACGGTCCAGTCGGTAATGATCCATGATGTTCATCATTTTTAATAAAGAGTTTGAGTGATCCTTTTTTTAATTTATAGGTATGTAGCTTCAGATTTACCACAATACCCGAAATTCTAACATTATACCAAATCATACAAATGCAACACGTTAACTATGATGGATGTTAAACAGTTTCACAGGAACTTTTATACAAATCAGACTAAGGTTAACCAAGACAACTTTATTATGAAGTACTCCCAAATTGCAATACCCACTCGTCGCCGAAACATCAACGGCAAATCCAGTCGAAAATTCTCTAGTAAATATTTTATTACCAAATGCAATTATCAAGAGGTACCGGTCTGTGTGCAAGCTTTTGTAAAAGTACTCTGCATTGGCCTACATAGAGTCAAGGGTGTCTTAAACCGACATTTTGTAAGTCGTAGTATGGCAAAAGAAGCTCGAGGCGGAAATAGAAAAGAAGCAGTGTTTCAAGACAGGAAAGAAGCAGTTATTAAATTTATAAAAAAGTTCAAAGCAGTCGAGTCCCATTACTGCCGCAGCAAAACGGCTTGTAGGGTGTACTTACCCAGTGGACTCAATATACGGATATTATATAAAATGTATAAAGCAGAAGCTGCTCCTGCAGTGTAAGTAAAAGAAAGCTATTTCCGTACGATTTTTAATACTTACTTCAATATAGGTTTTGGCTCTCCACGGACAGATGTTTATTCAAAATGTTTGGAACTTGGAGAGAAACTGAAAGAAGAAAAAGATGCTTCTAACAAACAAAAACTCCTAACCGAACTTCAAATACACAAACTCACGGCGAAAGCCTTTTTTGCAGCATTTAGGGAGAAAAGAGACGATTTACTAACCATAAGTTTTGATTGTCAGAAGAACCTCACTCTACCAAAAAGACCCGACCAAAGTGTGTATTATAGTAGGCAACTATACATCTATAACTTTACAGCAGTCACAGGGGATTCTCATGCTTCATTAACACCAGAAAATGTGCGAATTTTTGCGTGAACAGAAGAAAAATATCCCAAGGGATCAAACGAGATAGCAAGCGCAGTTTTCTTTGCATTAAACAATAGCAATCTCGATGGTATTACAACACTACGACTTGTGGCTGACGGCTGCGGAGGCCAGAATAAGAATACCACAATGATAGCAATGTGCTTAAAATGGCTAAGTACAGTCGTGTTCAAATAAATCTGGGACAATGTTTTTTTCATATGTAGGTTCAGTTAAGAATTGAAGAATAATTTCATGGATTTCCTACTATCAGAAAGAGTTACATTAAACTTTAACAGGTAATGAAATCTGTAACTCTTTCTGATAAGAGGAAATCCATGGAGATATTCTTCAATTCTTAACTCAACATGCATGTGAAAAAAACACTGTCCCAGATTTATTTGCACACGACTGTACTTCGTCAGTTCAAGAAATGGAATTGGTCTTTCCGGTTGTTGGCTATTCATATAGAGGAGGGTCGCCTATTATGGGGAGTATTCCTAATTTGTGGAGGTCAAATATTTCGCATAAGGAGGTGGTGCTACCTATCGGCACCTAATGGAACTTGGGCATTTACTTCGGTTGCCTACATTGGCATACAACAGTGACAGTTCTGTGATCAAATGGTGGTGTAGGTGCACGTTGCTTAAAACTGAATTTCTCTAATATTTTTCCACGTCACGTTTATACATTAATTACTACGAAAAGGTAAGTCATTTTAGTTAATTCTATGTAACTGATGTGCTCTATATAAGCAAATCTTTCATGTAATGTGTCGGTTTTTAGGTTATGAACAAATGTGAAAAACATTGTAGCACATCAATTCAAACAATGTATGGCTCCTATTATGGGGACATTCCAGATCCCTAATTTGGGGATCCCTATATTAGGAACCGTTATATTTTAAAAGTTGATTTTACACAGTGTAAGTCATAATAATTAATTTTCTTATATTCTCATTTGATTATGCAGATGCCAAGGAGGAAGACCTGGGACCCAGATCGCATGAAAGCGACTGGGAAAGCTATGCGAAGTAAGGAGATGGGTAGTTTTAAGGCGTCTCAATGTACCACAGACAACTTTGGAACGTTATGCTATGAAAGAGGATGATCCTGAAGAGGTGATTAATGTCAAAATGGGTAGGAAACCAGTTCTGCCTGATGAACTTGAAAGTGGGCTTGCAAGGTACTGTCCTGAAATGGAAAAGAATTTTTTTTGGGCTGTCGCGAAGGGATGTGCGCTGCATGGCTTATCAACTGGCAAAACGAAATAATTTGAAGAATCCTTTCTCTAACGAAAATAAGCAAGCTGGAAAAAAATGGCTAAGAAACTTTTTGAAAAGAAATAAACAGTTATCTGTACGTATTCCACAAGGACTGTCATACGTAAGAGCTAAGGGCTTCACACAAGACGCTGTTTCGAAATGTTTTGATATATACGAACCTGCCTTAGAAAAAATAAAACAGTCACCTTCGCGAGTCTATAACTGTGATGAAACTGGGATAACCGTAGTTCAACACAAACATACAAAGGTTGTTGGAATGAAAGGTAAAAAACAAATAGGAGCTTTGCAAGCAGCAGAAAGGGGCTCACTTATTACGGTGGTAACGTGCATGAATCCAGCAGGTCATTTCATTCCTCCTTTACTAATCTTTCCCCGAAAAAATATGAAGCAGGAGCTTATGGATGGAACACTTTTAGGGTCTATTTATGCGTGCCACCCGTCTGGATGCATCCACTCAGACATATTTACGGAATGGTTTAAACACTTCATAAAACATGTTGAACCTACAGCAGATAATTCGGCAGTTCTTGTGTTGGATGGACATTTCACACACACAAGAAATATTGACGTGATAAACCTAGGGCGTGGACATAATGTAGACATTATCTGCCTACCACCTCACAGTTCGCATAAAATGCAACCGCTGGATCTTTCCTTTATGTCACCTTTTAAAACGTACTATGCGCAGGAAATTGCAACATGGCTGAAGAATAATGCTGATAAGAGGAGTAGTAACTGTCTACCAAATTAGAAAACTGTTTGGAAACGCTTATAAAAGGGCTGGATTGCTTCCTTGCAACCGCCATAAATTCAGACCTCACGACTTTCTTAACATGGTTGAGCCTGAACAACCTGAAAATCACACAGTTGAGCCAGAGAATGCAGTAGATCTTCCACTGCGGCGTGACACATCTCCGACAGAACAATCTGAACTTGCACAGCATTCAGTAGAGTATCAAACTAGTTCATCTTCTTGTCAGCAACAACGGACGGCATCACCATCTAAAGCTCAGCCTGAACAATCATCACAGCCTTTTACTCCAAAAAACAAAATTTGTAGGACCATCTCAAATTAGCCCTGTTCCAAGATTGAATCCTGGAAAAAAGAGCACCCGTTCTGCAGCAGCAACACTAATCACGGGATCACCGTACAAAAACGAATTAGAAAAGTCACAAAAGAAAAAGCCAAAACCTAAAACAGTATTTGTAAAGAAAGTAGCTGCAAATCCTGCTAAGCCAAATAAACCAACCAAACGTCTAAAAAAGACAATTCAGATGAATCATCTGAAGAAGATGAAAACATAGATTATGGTGATTCTGACGAGGATCCAATATCTGATGACGAGCAGGACGCAGAATGCGTCTTCTGCGCAGAAACCAAATAAAATTTACAAGTGCAAAAAGTGCTGCGCTAAAGAATTTTCGCAGAAAAAAATACCTTTCTTTAACGAGTGTTTTTAATTTCTCTTTAAATTGTACTTTGTTTTTTTAATAATACATGTATTCAAAACTAATTATTTGAAATATTTACTCCATTTAATAATTGTTAAAAATAAGACTTGATGCAGTTATTATTAATTATAAAATCTCTCCATATTAGGCTACCATTGGTTCCTAATTTGGGGAAATGCCTTTTTTTAAAATCCTATCTTAGGGGAATTTTATATAAAATTGAGCGTTTTTGTTCATATAAGTATTTCTAAGCAAAATGCATTGTTACTACCTAATTTCATGAATCTCCAATAAATTCTTATATTTTTTTTAGTGATTTCAGAAAACTCTCCCCATATTAGGCGACTTTCCTCTATTCCTCCAGACCGAGTATTCGCTCGCATTGAAAGTGATAAGAAGAAAGGAGCAAATAGTAGAACCTAATGAATACCTTGAGATATTTAAGAAACACGGAACCGTAATTGAACTAGGCAAAGATGTGCCTGTTATGGACTGGAAATCTGCAACTGAAGAATTTTTAAAACCACCGGGCAATAGGCACTTTAAATTTAATATGTCCAAAAGGTATATTTTGAAGCGAGGAAAGAGTAACACTGTAAGCATAAGAGGAGAACAAAGTTACAAGTCCGACCTGGGGACATATAAATCCGTATGCAAACGGGGAAAATGTTTGAATGCACTAAATCCACTTCCAGTACAAACCGGAAAACCGCCAAAAATCAAAAAGCTTGAAGATGTGGCATCGCTCCTAACAAAACATTATGGAGCGGAATGGAAAGATGTAGCAAAATTGGATTATTACAAACAAGTTTTAGAGCAGTACCTTGAAGGTAATGTAGTTGAGCAAAATAATGAGGAAGATGATGAACCGGAAATTAATGATCTGTGTGAAATGGTAGAAGATGTTCCAGACCTTATAGTTTAATGATAATTGTACCTATTCGTTTTTAATTTACATGATTGCTTTGTTTACTTTTCTTAACACGTTGACGGATACTGATTTATCTACTAATGCGTTTATTACGGCACCGACGGCATTTGACGCACTGCAATAACTTCCTGTATGGACACTTGACGGGATATGCCGTCTGAGGTTATATGTGCTGTTGCTGACACTAGCGTTATATCCCGTCAATTTTGCACGTTGCTTGGGGTAGAGTGTCCTCCTAGACAAGTGGGGCAAAATTGTTTTGGTCATCACTGTATTTTTGTAGGAGTGGGGAGCACTTCTGTACATGCTGAATCGTGTTATGTCCTGCATTGGTTTCTTAGTATTAGCGGTATTAGGTTGTTGAAATTTTAGTGCAGTGTATGTTTTTGTTTCACGAAATATTGATGAAAAAAGCAAAAATTAATAAAATGGTTTGAGGCTGAAAGCGACGAAAATTATCTTTCGAGTTCAGAGCATGATGAGTATAGCACTGATGATTCTGTTGCTGATAAAGACTACAAATTTAGTGAAAGCGATAATGAAAGTTACAGTGAATATAGTGATACTGATGACCTAAACGAAAGTCAAAATACTCCACCAAATGAAAATAGCAGTCAAGGTATGTTCTGGTACAGTGGTAATGAAATTTTTCGAAAACCTAACGACTAATTCTACTTTTAGCTGGGCCTTCGAATACGTCTCAGGCTAATTATTCAGAGAATGCATCTTCAGGTAACATTTTCTTTCTTTATAGATTATGTTATTGTTGCTAAGATATCAATGTTCATTTTAGACGAAAATTCTGCAACTCGCAATTTAGTTTGGGAAAGTACACTAAGGGACCCTATTGATTTGCTCTTTGACGTGTCTCAACCAGATGTTAAGCATAATATAGAAAATTTTACACCAATTCAAGTTTTCAACTTAATTTGGAAAGAAGATATTATCAATCTAATAGTAGAAAAAACAAATACGTACGGAGAGTCATTATTTCTTACACACCGACCAAAAAGTAGAAATGAGCGATTTAAAAGTTTCAGACCAATTAACGTAGAGGAACTGAATAAATTTTTTGGTCTCTGTTAGGGAGTCAGTTAAAATTTCGCTCTATAAGAAGCTTGTTCTCGCTCGATCCTCTCTACTATCATCCCATTTTTTCAGCGACTATGTCTGGTAGACGTTTTGAACAAATCTTGCGGTGTTTAAACTGCTCAGATGAAAACGATGAAGATACTTTACATAAAGTAAATGCACTTCTCACTAAGGTTATTTCAAATAGCCAGGCAGCCTTCTATCCAAACGAAGCTTTGTCTTTGGATGAATCGTTATTATTTCGAGGTAGACTAAAATTTCGCGTGTATATAAAAAACAAAAAATCTAAGTATGGAATCAAATTCTATGAGCTTTGCTCTAGTGATGGTTACGTTCTGAACATTGAAATATATAAGGGCAAACATAATACTGCAGATGTAAGGGAGACATCAAAAGTAAATTCATTGGTGTTAAGATTAATGGGGCCTTACTTAGATAAAGGGCATCACTTATACATGGACAATTTTTATAATAGTGTTGACTTGTCAAACAAGCTTCTTTCCAAAAAAATACATACTACAGGTACACTTCGAATAGACGTGGAAACCCAACAGAAGTTACCCACGCAAAATTGAAAAAAGGGATCATATTTGGCGACGATTGGAAAATATCTATGTTTCCAAGTGGAAGGATAAGCGAGATGTTCTGTCTATTACGACTGCATATAAGCCAGAATTATTGGAAGTTAGTAACCGTCATGGTCAGAAAAAAATTAAGCCGTCAGATGTAGTCTAATACAATGCTAATATGTCTGGAATAGACAGAGCTGACCAGATGATAAGTTACTATTCTTGCCCTAAGAAAACAGTAAGGTGGTATAAAAAAGTAATTTTTCATCTACTAGACATTGCTGTTTGGAATTCTTTTTTTCTGTATAAATATAAAGCAACAGCAAAGAAACAAGTGAAATTCCATAGCTTCAGGGATGAGCTGATTAAAACATTATTAGGTATTAAACCTGAGCAAACCGATGGACGAGAATTTGTAACAGACATACCCACAAAACCCAGAAAGAGAATATCCAAGAAAGGTCGTGGCAACCAAGGTCATATTATGGAGGCAATACCAACCCCGAATAATTCCAAAAGAAAAGGAAAATACTATCAACGGTGTAGACAATGCTCATCAAATCAAATACGAAAAGAGACACCTTGGCAGTGCAGGGATTGCGTAGGAAATCCACCCCTTTGTGCTGATAACTGCTTTGAAGTTTGGCATAAATAAAATAAATAACTTCAGTATTATAATGAAATATGTATTCTTAAGTTTTTTTTGATCCAGGTTTGAATAAAAATGTTTTTTTGCTGAAATAGGCAATCTTATTTATGTATTGAAATTGCATTCCGGTAAAATCCACTGTGACGGCATATGACGCCAAGTGTCCCAGTGCAAAAATGGTATTGCCCAGGAGGACATGACGTCATATGACGCACGCCATAATTAAGTTTTTGCTTTACATGGAAGTGACAATAAGTCATTTGCTACGAGTTTTATTGTTGTATCCAAAAAAATGAGGAAGTTGCGCAGGTGTCAATTTTCGCAGACATCTAAATTTTCAGGTGCCCATGTAGAAAATGTGACAATGACGTGATATCCAAAAGTTTTGTTTCTTTCTTTGATGCCTTTTTTTAATTTTTGTTTCGAGGCAAACCCCACTAAATCCACTTTATCCAATTTCAAATTCCATTAAATCCAACAGTTGGTTTCAAACGCCACTAACTCCACAATTATTTTCAAAATTGTGGGTTTATTATAAACAAATTTGTGCAATTTATTGACCAGGTACTGTAAACAATTTACCAAAACAAAATTCATTAAGGAGTTACTGCCAGAAGTTAGTTAAACAGTTTTTAGTGATTTCTGAACATTTCACTAAAGTGGATTTAAGGGGTTTTGACACTAGAGGATTCAATCGCTCAACCCAGCAAGAAGAAATGCTATCCGGACTAGCCTTAATGCCAATTGAAAGAAGTATTCTTATGGATCTACAAAGCAATAAAGAAAACTTTTACGATGCTGTCATAAATACATTTTTGGAAAAGGGTACACGATTAGAATTTGTATATAAATGATACCAATGTAAGTTTTAATTTTTTGCGTACACCCGAACTATTTATTCAGAAGACGCTACTGACATTTATACCTACATAATAAAATAAAAATACATCTTTGAAAGTTATTTCTTCCAGTTAATAAATTTTCTAATGCAAACAAATGGTTAAAAATAATTTTTAAAACAATATTTTGTTTTCAAGTCGCCTCTGCAATGTTCCGACTTGAGAAATATAGTGCAATTATAGCATTTTTCAAGTCGTCCCATAGTGGGGCGACTTGAAAAACCTTTCAAATTTTTTTTTTTTTTAAATGATGAATCATGGAATATTTGTGGCAGTAGAAATGTGTTTCCTAGTGCCTAAAGTTATGTATGCAATTTTTTGTTTTGATCAAAAATATTTGTTTGGAGTTTACAGTGCCAAATATGCAAAACTGTTAGTAAAGTCACCCCGGTTTACGGTACCTACTTTTTATGCAAATGTTTATATTAATTTTATTAAATAGTTTCTATGTATTGTGAAATAAATTTCTATACTTATGTCAATAGATATCTAAATTCATCTACGTTTATCATTTATTGAACTACCTACTTTTTTGTGCAAATGTAATTATTAGTACAGTGGCGAGCAGTATGGTGGCAAGATGGCCACGACAAGTTGGCGGCGGCGACTCAGCCAAGGCGAGTTGCTCTAGAACCTAATAAAAAGGAGTACATAACTCGCGCTGTTTGACCTTATATCTCAAATCTTGCTGAACCTTAAATCACCAAGCTGTAGCCCGGTTACCCTGGAGTAAACTTTCTTTATGAACATAGGAGAAGGTCCATTTGTCCGAAACAAGAGGTAACTAGACCCATTTGCCTGATAATCGTTTTATGTTAAAATAATTAATTGCTTAGGTGAAATTCCTTCATACATCCAAATGTTCCGAGGTGAAGAGATTAATTTTTACTTTGATATTTTTAAATTCGAAAGTATGGCAGTGGTTTATACTTCCAGTTGTGAAACTCAGGCCCATTTACCCACACTTACCTTAGCCACTATTAGATTGCTTTTTCCAATTAGTCGCCTTTAGTATTAAACAAGAAACAAAGCAGTCAATAACTTCCTCTTGAAAACACCTGAAACATTGTCATATATTGTATACTAAAAATAAGAATACCAAAGATAACTCTTGAAAACACCTGAAAAATATGCCTGTTACAGCCAAAGCTAGTAGGCACAATTAATTACTATAAAATATCATATATGTGTGTGTCAATGTAGTCCAGGAGACAGATATGATATTTTATAGTAAAAAATGTTCCAATGTATATAACATTGTCATGTATTGTACACGAAAAATAAGAATACCAAAGGTAATTGTGAACGAACAAAGTAGTTGTTCAATGAAACTACTAGATTGCAATAGAAGATAAAAACGATTATGTGGTTAATTGTTTATGTGTCTGCACTGATAGAAAACCATAGACAATTAACAGTAGAAAACTTCCTAGAAGTGGTTTGAACAAGGATGAAAAACCAAAGATGCACTTTCCAGAACTAGCACTGAACAAATAGTGCTTTGAGTCCATCATAGAGGTGCCAGAACACATTTCTCTCAGCTTTAAGAACAATTACCCAGCTTTTCCTTCCTTGCCAAGAACTTGAATAAAGAATAGAGGAGGCTTATAAGGCCAAATCGTAACCCCTAAAGATGTAGAAGACAACACTCGGAACCTTTACAAAGAGTTCTTTTGCCTTAAAGTGGCATCAGATGGTAGAGCTGTGAACCAACACCAAAATGGACACTGGTCTCTACACCACCAACACCATTTTTAAAAGTCAAAGAAACTAACGATGACCAAGACTTGAAGACAACGAACATTGCCATCCTCCCAAGTATATAAAGTCGGAGTACCATTGCCCCAGCTCCAGCTCATAGCGGACCAAATTCACTACTTCATTAATATATTAAAATTTCAATAGATTTACAACCAATAAAATTAGAAATATCCAAATGAAAACATGGTAATACACAAACGAGACCATTTAGGATTAACATTTGGCTTTTCGTTAGATTGACAAAGAAAGTCAACGTTTTGCAGTATAGGTAATATTCTTGTAAAAAACAGGGACATTAAAAAGTCTCTTTCAATTGTTTGTATTTTCCCTTCGAATGCGTTTCAGTTCCCTCCATTAATTTATTTTTGTACTCGTTTCTTGCTTAAGTATAGTTAAAACATTCTTCTTTTTGTTGTTACTAATAGTTTGTGTTCTTCATCCTAGTGGACTTTTTCGTCTGTAACCCTAGACAGGGGCTCTTACTGGGTACTATCAACCGAGGCCAGTTGAACCCAGGTTTTTTAACGAGGTTGTTACTCCTCCCCATCTTCTTTTCTTCACCGGACTGGAGGGTAGCTATGGACGTTACTACAACTTCTTATTTCATGCTTGCAGACGATGGTAGTCCCGTACAAGGCTTTGACATTTAAATGCTGCACCTGAAACAAAAGATACGCAATTTTAGTAAATAATTTCTAAGGCCATTGTTATTATTTAAAGCACTCTTCCGGGTTGTACCGTGTCACTGCCGAGGTAAAAGAATGGAATGAATTACTGTTCTCGTTTACTTCCCACACTCATGATTAAGCTTTAAATGACACAATGTAAAGCTGGAAATCTTCCGTTAAATTTTAGTAAGTATTACTAAAAAAGTAGAACATCAATAGTATGTAGTATTATCAAAGTCAGTGCACTTCAAAAGCATTTCTCCTCATTTTTAAGAAACATGTATTGTATAATTTGCTTTCAAAATATATGATCATCAGTCCTAATGTATTTTTCTGCTTATATTAAATAATAGGTACAATATTTATGCGTTTTTAATTGAAAAAGTTTATCGATTATCCAAGCCATGGAATAATTTTTCATTATTCAACTGTTGTCAGCCAATCATATGCCGAATTTTTCATTATTCTTCAGTAAATCATGAAGGAGAAACATAAATCAGGATAGAATCACAGGAGAACGCAAAAAGAAGAGATAATAAAATAATTAAAGTGGTTAAAATAGCAAGCAATAATTTTAAAAAAGGAGTCTAGCACTTTTTGGCGAAAGAACTAGGTGTTGAAGCTACAGTAATCGAATCTTACATAGTAGGCAAAAACAAGGAAAGAAAGGTACCGTAGCTAAGATGAAAAACAAGAATAGACTGAAAGGGACGAAGGCATACATTGATTATACCATTCCCTATAACATCAACTAATGAAAAACTGTAAAAATGCATAGTTACGCATGTACTAACTTTTGATAATGTACATAGCAACGGTGATAATCATATACCTTCTTGACTAATAACAGCTAGTCAAATACCTTCACAAACATCGCGTTATCCGCTGAAAGTACAATCATCATAGCAACTACACTAACTGTATTTTTAATATTTATAAATAAATTGTTTAAATCTTGTTTATTGACTCGTATTATAATATAACTGAATGCAACTCGTGTCTTCTTGATTATGAAATCGTTTCTCTTTCCACTCCATATATTATTTTAGGCAATCACGCGAGTCCGAAGGAACAATATATATCGTGTAAACAGAAGAGAGGGAGATGCAAGCCAAGTGAACACAAATTGCCAGGATCAAGGTCACATAACAGAAAGTGTCGATAATCAATTGTATACCTGGAACAACACACAGCAAAAAATCGTCTTGAAGAGCGTACATGGCATGACAGCCCCAAAAAAATGGATAAATAAGGATTGCAAAAGGGTGATGCAGCTTCCCCAACTGCATACTCTAAGCTGGGTATATGGGGTTAAAAAGCAGAAACATTAATAGTAAATGGCCAACGAATTTAGGCAGATGGATTGAAGATGACACAAGTATAAGCATAAGAAAAAATAAAACAGACACTGAACATGGGGCAATGGAACATGAGAATACTATACGAAAAATGAAATTTGGTACAAATAGTAAGGGAAATGGAAAAGTACAAGCTGGAACGAAAACGGTGAAATAATGGTAGGAAATACCAGCATCATCTATGCAAGACAGACGGGAGAGTGTGTGAACAACAATATGGAGTTGGAATTATTTTAGGCAAAGAAATAAGAAGCATGTTGATAAACTGGAAATCAATATGTGAAAGAATTATCACAGCAAGAATAGATACGAATACGTGCAAGCTAACTATTGTTGAGTGCTACCCAACCACAAAAGTAACAAGTAACGAAAACAAGAAAATTTGTAATCTCCTGAACAAAAGATCATCTTGACAGGGCGCATAGGAAAAGCTCCTACAAATCTCGTAAAAGGCGTTTCTGGATGAATTACGTATGTTATAGGCACTTGTGTTTCTTCTGAAATTTACCAAAATATTGAAATATTACATTGAAAATTATAATTTCTATAATAAATTCTAGAGATATCTGTAGTTGATTTCGTTAGCAACCACAGTCAACAAATGTTTCAACCCAACTAAAACGTCAATTTTCCTGACGTGTACTATAAAGAAAAAAATCTGGCACTAGTCCTGTAAAAAAGTACTTTCCGGCCTAAAAATTGTACCTACGACCATGAATGAGCTTCAGGACCGTCCCTAAAAAATAATTGAAAAGTGTATACTCTTTTTTTCATTACATACTATGATTATACTAACAACAGGTGAGAGGTGACAGTGCTTATTCTTTCAAACATTACAAAAATCATAGTTGAGAGGTTCTATTAATATTACCATAATCAATAGTAATATATAATTGAATGAAATTTTTCATATCATTGGAAAGTACAATAATGTAAAAAGATCAAAATAAACTTGCGGTATGTTCCCCATGAGCTTCAATACACGAGTCATCTCATTCCTGCAGTGTTCCTTATGATTTGAAAAATTAGTTCAACCTTTTCGTAGAACGTAGAACTTATACTATAGGAATAGGAGCCATACAAATGATATATTTGTAACCTGTCAGACCAAGTGTTGTTAAAGAGACCAACTACTAATTCAAAAAAAAAAAAACTCTCCAGGCCTGGCTGTATAAAAACAAAATTATTTTGATGAAAACTAAAAAAACTCTAATCTAAAACCAACCTAAATAAGTTCTAAAGTTTATATATAATATCTGTTTTTGTCCTAAATACTAGCCGACCAGATAACGAAGTTGCTGCAAAATCAAATCAATTTTTTACCACCTACTGACAAAACGGCGACTTCAGAGTCAGGAATGATATAATTCCTGAATTAAAACAGAAATATTATGCAAATGTCTATAACAGCAGGGGAAAGATGCTCATTCAACTATGTAGCCACAATGAATTACGCATAAATAACACCTTCTTCCCTCACAAAAGCCAACATAAGTATACGTGGTCCAACACTAGAGACCATAGATTGATAATTGATTACAGTACAGTCCCAGTTATCCGTGTTGCGATTAACAGTCAAATATCATTTTAAAAAATTCCTATTACTTGAGGTGGTTCGAAATTTATCCGCTTTATCCGAGCTACACATCGGGGATTCCCCTATTTATATGGCGAACTATGACCAAGCAGATCGTTGTTTGTTGCAGTTGGATGTGCTGTGGATTGTAGTTGTATTTTACGTACATACTTCGTTGGTTATACCTACTGGTTCATTCAGTAATATTCATATAATCGCGTTATCCGAGTTTTCGCTTATCCGATGCAGGTGTCGCCCACGTTAACTCGGATAATTGGGACTCTACTATATATAATAACCAACCGATCCATACAGCCAACTTAAATAGTAGATGTATGATGCTTATCATCAGCAAACATAGGATCTGACCACAAACTAGTACTAGGTAATATATCATCTCAGCCAACTAAAGAACGGGAGAAAATTTTGGAAAACAGATTATCAATAAAAATTCAAGCCAATTCCATAACCAACAAAGATAGTGCAGAAAACGCTTGGCCAAAACTTAACGAAAATCATCAATACCTCTGGATTTCGGAACAACAGATCGATAATAGAACTGAAACAAATCATCGAAGAAGCCCTAGAATACAATACTCCCGTTTTTATCTGCTTCATAGACTTAACACAAGCATTTGACCGAATAAAACTACCAAACGTAATCAATATATGTAAGAAGAAACATACCAACCCAAACAACAAAAACTATTCTTGAACTTAACAAACGTTGTACTATTAAGATCAGAGTAAATAAAAAACTAACCGATGAAGTTCCAGTCCCAACAGGAATTAGGCAGAGTGATAGCTTGATTCCATTTCTGCTTAATCAAATAATGGACAAAATAATACAGTCAAAGCGAAATATGAGGGATATAAACTTAGTAACAATAACAACACTATCAAGATACTATGTTACGCAGACGATGCTCTACTTGAGTCCGAATGAAAAGACGACCTTCAAAGAATGCTTTTCAAGTTTAAAAATAAAACTGCTGAATACAACATGGTGATATCGACGGAAAAAACCAAATGTATGACAACATCTAAAGAGCCAGTCAGATGCAAATTATCTATCGACGATAATACCATCGAGCAAGTCAACGTCTTTAAATATCTGGGAGTAAACATATCATACTACAATAACCTGTATGATGAAGTCGATCAGCACATCAAGAAAGGGGCCGCAGTATCAAGACGCATGCGAGATGTTATATGGGCGAACAAGGAGATGGACATAAGATGCAAATCTCAAAGAAGAAGGAAACTTATTATACACAAATAATTCTATTTTATATACTGTTGTAATATTTACTTTTGTGTTCTTTCGGCTGTTTGAAAATATTCTATTATTTTATTTGTATTCGTATAATTATGGGCTTTCGACATAACCAGCCACTGAAATAAGATACATTCTAAATTTAGCACAGAATCGAAACGAATCCAAAGCTAATCGCCAGACGGTGGGCTGTTTTTAAGAATCGGGCGGCGTTTTCTGCAGGTAGTTTTTAAATATCGATGGACCTTTGCGGCAGTTAGTCGAAAATTCCCATATGGGAAGGTTGTGAAACACGAGGCGATTGGGGGTGGCATTTTTACAATGCAAGGGTTCTTATTATGTTCTTTAGCAGTTCGTGGACGAGGTCAAGCGTGTTAACGCAAAAGCTAATCCACCGCGGGTGTCATTCCGCAAAGACTATGTGTTTGTTTTTAAGTGAATTGAACTGTGGTAGATATATGGATTATAAGAGAGCGGATGAACCGATGAGGCCTGTCAAAAGAAAATATTAGTGCTTGCATAGCTTCGCAAATGTAGTTATTGAACAGCGGAGTCGAACATTCGTTATTGTTCACACTGAGGCTGATTGTAGACAGCTTTATTGATTGGTTCATTGCTCATTGTTATCATTGGCCAAGGGTCAAATCGCCGTAGAGAGCGCTCTCGTGCCTGGATCAGTGGCCATTCGGCGACATGATCCACGATCCTTAACCTGATAAGCACCTTGCCTATCAGTGATCTCCATATAGCGCATCTGGATGGCTTGGAAAGCCAGTCTCCCAAAGATTTCTTGCACCTGTGTCTTTTACAGTCCATACGGCCACCGTAATTGCGGAATACATTGACATGGGCTCGGCCCATTGATGCAGTTGACGTTGGTTAATACGTACTAGATGCGGTAAGCATCAGTGTTTTCTGGATTATTACAGATACATCATCGAAGATGCACCGAAGAATATACCTGACGATGGCTTCTTCGAGATGCAACGTAGGAACGCCATGGGGGGCCATAAAACCCCCTGTAAGTATTATGTAATCACCACATTACTGCTAAAAGCTGAATGTTTGTTGTTTTGCTTGCATGACTGATTGTGGAATTGGCTGAGTTTGTGTTCGCTGTCGGGTGTGCTATATGAAAGGACTCGCCGTTCGCCTTGCACCCCCAGTATCATGTTTCTGATTTACAACCCCCAGACCGCAGGGGAGTTATGGAACTTCTGGCAAGTCACCAGTTCTTGTAAAATGTGAACCGATCTGAATCCAGGAAAAATGAATTAACACCAAAAATATGTGCCTACAACACAGTAAAAGCCGTTTATAGCAAAACCGCTTATAGCGACAAGCCGCACATAATGACGAATTGTGGCCATTTGTTTGGAATTCCATATATACTACCGTAAAAAAAACTGATATAGCCACCATACTTGTAACGATGAATCTGGGAATTGCAATTCAATGAATTTTTCTCCGGTTATAACGACGGTCGAACGGACCCAAATAAAATTTCAGGCACAAAGAAGGGGGAATCACCGAGCGTTGTTTACATTACTGGTGCCTGTGGCTTTCCAGCATCGGCTAGATTCGTTAAATTAATGTCCATAAACCTAACATTTAATGATCATGTTAAATTACAGAATCCTTTTTAGAGCTTACAATACCGGGATTCCGTCCGTATTAACATATTCCTAAAAATTGCAATCTTTCTATGGCTGATGCATATTTAAAAGTTATGATGGAGGCTCTTTCCCAACAACAATATTCAATAGCTTTAGAATTACTAGATGCTTTAAAATTTGGCATTTTACAGTGACGAACAGATTTATCACAGATACTTCAGTACCTACAAAGGGGGAAATTCCTATTTTATGGACAATTTTAATTAATGTGTTAATTGGTTTATTGGGTTACACATAAAGAACCTGTTTTTTATATTTATAGAATTTATTGTTTGTTATATTTGTCACCTACTTTATTTATTTATCTACTTATAAAGAAAAAAATGTAAGCTAATGGAATTCACTTTGTAGGAGACGTTAATTTTAAAAATAAATTTGTATTTGGTTTATGGATATTATTTTTAATTATAAGTAAATTTTTTAATAGTAATACTTAGGGTTGTGCCTTTGACCGGTCAACAACTTTTTGGTCAATTGACCGGTCAATTGACCAGCCAATTGACCGCTCATTTGACCATTTTAATTTTTTTAATTAACCTTTTTTTAATCAATTGTATTGATAGTTCTGTAAGTTTAAGCAAATCACAAAGTTAACTAGTATCATATTACCATCAACCCTTTTGATTAGTATTTAGAAGTGCATATAATTAACAGTTTTAACAATTATTTCATTTTATACTCTCGGTAACTAAAATAATACACCATTTATTGGCCATATATTTATGCTTCAATAAAAACAAATCATTACTGCATAAGTACAGCAAAGAAGAGAATAATAACAAACTAAAATGTATTAAGAAACCCCCCAAGAAACATTGGTCGCTGTGTGAATCCCCTCGCTAAATATGTAAATCCCCTGCATTTTTGCAATTTCAGTAAATGTTTGATGAGTTACAGGCTTACAGCCAATAATAAAGACCTTCTACAAAAAAAAACGTTGATTGATAGTGTAATTTAATATAAGCAATTTTAAGGCTAAAAGAGCATTTGACAGCGAATTTGACCACACAGTTTTTGACCGTGGTCAAATTGACCGGTCAATTGACCAAGGCACAACACTAGTAATACTGGTGTTAATGCCGGTATCCTGGTATTAAACGTTTAGAATACCGAATACCGGTATTAAGATTTTGGCCCGGTATAATTCTTTTACAGTAGGTACCTGCGGTAGTAAGACAACTCAAATCAGGGTTACGACTGCAAGAAATTCGACACTTTAATTACCCTATGTCCCATATTATCACAAAACAATCCATGTCAACTTGATTTTACAGGCCCGCAATTCAAAACTACCATTATGATAAAAATAAAAATAGGAAGAATTTTTCCTGATTGCGTTTATTGAATGAAAGAATAAGAAAATTAGGCTCAGGGCCCCCCACGGCCGCAGGGTCTGCGGGTACCAAGTTACATTATGTATTATGTTGTAAGACTTAAACTATTTTGCACTCATCGGTTACAGCGACCTTCGGCTATAATGACCAAATTTCACCGGTCCCTTCGATGTTGTTATAAACCGGATTTTACTGTAGTATGTATATAAAATTCCATTTTTTAAACCAATTTTTCCACCGCCCAGGAAAAACAGTTTTTATTCAAAATTTTCGGTGTTTTTCCGACCCTTCAAACCTCTAAGCACTAATTTATACAAAAAACGCTTATAAAAATATGACTTAATTTTTTTAATTGTTATAATAAAATAGTTGAAATTGTCAAGTAGTTTCTGGTTCAAGAAAATCACTCCTTAAAATTAAATACCATCTGTAAAATGCAGGCGAGTACAGAGGCATCGAAAAAAATTTAAAACCACGTAATATAGGCAAACACATTTAACCCTGTTGGCAACAACGTTGAGAAAGCTTAAATCTGACATTACCAGTACCGTGCCACATATTATAGATATTAACGATATAAGTTTGATTATGAGTATCTTAACGAAACGAGTTTGATTGCCGGTGAGCCGAGTTTTGCGGCAATCAACTGAGTATCGTTATGCGCTATAAGCAAACGTGTATGGTTCAATATTTTATCTTCATCAATAAATTCTGGTTCAATGTATTTTTTAATATAAAAAGAGTGTGGTAATATTCATTATCTCACTCAGTGCGGTAATGAAGCTCTTAACAATACTAAAATTAGTTTGGTTAAGTCTATAACAACATTGATGAAGATAATAGTAATTTACAATGCAAGTGACGTTATCAAGCTTTTTACATTACGAGAGAATAGTTTGAATGAACGAGCGACGTTATGAGCGAATTCTTTAAAATTCTCGAGTAATGTAGAAAGCAGATAACATTACGTATATCGTAACACGGTTTATTTTATCCTAAAATACTAATCTTTTTAAAAAAATTGGAAAAATGATTACTAATGACACAACAGCAAGTGGTGGTATCACTAGTAAGATAAAAACTCAATACTGTATTGTTGGTAGCACTGTCAGGTTATGTTAAATTTGAGATTTTCAGGTTAAGTTTTGCGTCAGTTTGTGTCAAATAACAAACAAAACCTAACCTACTAACATCAAATTTGACATAGACTGATAATACACTTCAGTGCTGTCAATATGTGATTAAATGCTAATAAAGTATCGTTATGTTATTTTTCTTAACGACACCAGTGCTGTTAAATGCATCTTAACGCAACTCGTTGCAAAGGAGTTATTGTCATAACATAATAGGATAAAATAAATGAATTACCATATGAAGTTGCTTAGCTCTGAATAGAAAGTCTTGTAAGCCGTGAAGCCATGGACAAGTTATCGCTTTTCGTAAGTGTTCAAAAAAATGTGGTTAAGGAACTGTTTACGTCGCTAAATTTTGTGAAAAAATATTTCAAAATAAGAAAACAAAAAATATCAAATTGTTTTGCTGACACTAATTAATAATATAGTAACTAATTATAAATATGTAAGACTGCCGTTTAAATGTAACCGCCAAGATCAATACTCATGTAGGCATATGTACTGCATCCATATACATACTATCCTTATACAAGTATTTAATACATAATAGTGTAATTTTTTAAAGTATTATATATAAATAATCCATATAAAGGTCTCTGCCCACTACAACGTATCATACTATGACCGTACTAGGAACGTATCAGACATGAAAAGCAACACGTTACGTCCTGCTATGTCCACTGAAACGGATCGACGGCGTTCTGTGCCCGTATACATCCCGTATGATGCCCGTATGCAACCCGTATGTTGCCCGTATGTAACCTGTATCATCATACAGATCTAACCACCAAAATCGATAAGAAACCGTTTCATTCTCGCATGCGGATCGATGTTGCGTGGACGTCTTGGGAGTGCTATCAAGTTTTTAAATAATAAAATAGGTATGCCTAATGTCTTGTTGAACTGGCAACGTCGCGTGCCATGCGCCGAGCGTATCGGCACCGGCAAAATATTCTCGCCGACAATTACTTAACGCTCCGTGCATGGTAGGCGACGGTGCTGGTCGGTAACGGAACGGTCTAGTGGGCATAGTCTCATACTTTTCAATACAAAGAATATTTTTTTACCCGACACGTTCCTAGTACGGTCATAGTATGATACGTTGTAGTGGGCAGAGACCTTTAATGTGTAGCCCATTTAGTTCTATAATAAATACATAATGTGAAACAAATTTATGGTATAAATATGTATTTAAAAAAATTAAAAATTCGATAACTCGCACTTTCAATAACCCGAGTTTTTTTTTTGCCTTCTCTTGACACTTCGAGTTAAAGAGGTTTGACTGTATAACCTGCATAACCTCCAACAAATTTACTGTGATTTGATGGAATAATTTATTATTGTTGCCAGACGGATTGCTTGTTTTGATAGTACAAATAATCTAAACTATTATACGACCTTCCATGTACAATTACGGAAAAAATATTTCGCACGGTTTGTTTGCCTTGTGTATGTATGGTTTTATCAAGTGGACTAAAGTCAATTGTACAACTGACATTCTGCCATTAAAACTTAAAATGCCAAATCACGTTCTAAGCGAGGCCGAAAAAGGCTTTGTTATCGCAAAGCTAGAAGAGGGATGGTCACTGCAACGTGTGGCCTATGAAGTTGGTTGCAGAAGAACCATTTCTTAACATAACCAAAAAAAGCTAGCGACAATAACCCCAAAATGTGAAAAAGTACAAGTAGTCAGATACACACTAAGCCACTGTGAATAAAACCTAGATTAAGTATCGTGCGAAATATTTTTCCGCAATAGTACTTAATTAAAAATGCTTTCAGTTACACAATTAGTGAAACTGAATTTATTGGCGTCATTTTCCCAGTCAAGTATTCCTATTACCTGATATTATATTGTCGGTGACTTCCACTTAGACGCCTTCCGTTTAGAGTCCTCGGTTTCGTTTTGCCCGTTATAGTCAGTTCAGACGTCTGGGATTTTAACAATTACCCAATTCCAACTCGGGCATTCCATTTGGACTCCTGGAATTATAAACTAAGCATTAGAATGATCTTATCAGGTACAAGACCTAAGATAGCGAGGAATGATATTAATAGAAAATGTCTATAAGGTCACTAAAGCTTGCATAAAGGATTGGAAATAAATCAGTTAATTTTTACAATATTAACAAGAAATTGAGTAGTACATATTTATTAACAGCCGATAGCAGAGAGTTAACAACGGATGGGTTTAGATAGATTTTACAAAAACTGTAAAAAAAGACAACGTCGTAAATAACGACAAATATTTCTTTCTTATAACAATTAATTTTAATATAAGAATCACATGAATGGTGATTTTGTAAACAGACTATATAACTCGTTTAAATTAAAACACACGACATTCCAAGTGCAATCCATTCATGTTCAAATTCCATAATTTTTGTTTCATTATGAAAACTTGTAACTCTCGGTTTTCGTTGTTTGTGTATAAATTAATTATTTTCAACAATGATGTAGTAAGGTCTACACACTATCCATTTCTGCGACAGAACAATAAGGAACTGGACGAAACAAAAAATCTGCAGTTTTCAGTCAGGTCCGCTTTAAGTGTTTTATAATACTCTCAATGTGACATTTGTCCAAAATGACAGTAAAATACAACACTAGTTTTGGATAATACCCGACCATCCCTAACCAAGCGATGACACACCTATTCTCAGTCTCAAAAAACACCCCCAAGACGGGTGGTCCAGTTGATTTTTGGCCATTAACTGCCAAAACTACCAATATTGAATAGGAATAAAAATATTGAAAATAAAATTTTGCCTAGGGGCCACAGATGTCGTGCGTAATCTGCTCCAGGAGTGGGGGGGGGGGGGGGGTTAAATGTACGGCACGCTGTGCTCGAGCATAGGAGTAAATTTGTAAGCGTACATTATAAAACTTTTTATTTCCTAAATAAAATTTGAGAATAATAAATTTATTTATTCCGTAGATTTGCGTATTATAAACGCAAAATAACTTTATTCGGATAACAAATCCGTACAGTTTAATTTTAATTCGTTGTTAAAGTAAACAAAATCGCATCAAAACATTAATGCTTACGACATTTTATTCATTAGTAAACAAATTTAGATGCGCTTTTGTTTATTTGCCCATTAGTTTATTGGGGAAGTAAATTTTCTCCACAAATGGTTATCTAATGATTTATTAATCGTTTATAATACTAGCCATAAGAATTGTACGAATTGTGGAGGTGATACATTCAGACCTCGCCGTTCGCGGCTTTGCGGTTCGCTGATTTGATTTTACGCGGGGCACCTTTGTGCTCCCTTATCTTTGCCGTTCGCGAATATTTGCTTTACCGTTCGCGGATGGAATTACCAACGTTAACTGTTTCAACTTTCACACACTAACGGCTGGTCTTATGAAGACCACTAATCTGATGTTAACTTTAATTCGCTGTTAAAATAAACAAAAGCACATAAAAATTTGTTTACTAATGAATAATATGTCAGAAGCGCCAACATTTTAATGAGCTTTTGTTTATTTTAACAGCGATTTAAAGTTAACGTCAGGTTAGTGACCGGCCGTAAGTAAATAAAACAAGACGTATGTATGCGGTTTATGTCACGACCACCTAAATAACATTATTTATCACGAACTTGTAAACACACTTATCGAGCCTATTCCTTTGAATCTCTTATTACCAAATCGGACCTGAAATAAATTGTAAAATTTAATGTTTTTTGTTTTAGTGTTTTTGTTTTATATTTTATGTTTTGAAAATGTACGTATTTGCATGTTTGTATACGCACGTTTATGTATTTTTGAATTTTTTTAAGTTTCATAGTATAAATAAATGTAGTTAATGGAACCTAACCCCGTTTTTATCATTTATGTGTTTACTTGCGCATCGCGGTTTTGCGCTTCGCGGCATTCTTCTGGAACGTAACCCCCGCAAACGGCGAGGTGCGACTGTATTTAATTTTTGTGGAAAAATATACTTAAAATGTTGGAATCTCTTTTCCCAACCACCCGTGAGACACCGATTTTGGTGCGTTTTATAATGGTTTCCCATGGTCACAAATGTTGCTCAGAACCAAAATGATCTGCTACTTGAAATTGAAAATGATTAAACATCATTGATATATAGCATTTATTTAAATCATGCACATTTTTACCATAAAAATATATTAAATCTAGAAAAAAACTTTATTTTTACAACTAAAATGCTTTTTTTGAAAATAAAAACTGAAAAAAAAATTAAGAGCAAAAATATTCTTTACGTGGCCTATACACAAGTTTCTTAAACAGCACAACAGCATTTTGTTTTTATATCCTTCTACCTCGGATAAACCACACATCTACCGTGTCTTACCAGTGATGGCAGTGGTAGAGGCTTATTTTCATAAATATCAGAAATTCTTACAATTTTTAGACGAAGATGTGTTAGCAAACTTGTATTTGTTGCTCTTCTACATATGTTCATTTACCAACCTAAAACCAAGTTCTCGCAATAATTTTACCAAAATATTATCAATCAAAGAAGAGACAGGAAACCGAAAACGAGATCTGAATGTCATTTAGCTCAGGGGCGCGCCGCCCCAGTGTGCGGTGTGTGCACCGCACACGGGCAACAGTCCGTTTAGGGGCAACACGAAGGGAATTCGATATGTTTTATTCTTCTATTACTGAGTCTCCCTATCTAATAAAAATTATCAAAGAGTGAAAAATAAAATTTCATGCCTACCGAGTTGATTATGTAAACCTATCCGTCTTATCTTGATAAACGCGATCACACACCTGAAAACTTTGTAAATAAATATTAAGCACGTACGAATCTTTAAAACGATTATTTATTACTGTTTTGGCTGCAGCAATTCGATTTATTTTTAGTTCTATTTTTCTTAGGGGGAAAATAACATTTTCGGGTTCATTGTCATTTCCGCATTCAAGTGATAAAGTGTGCAAGTTGTGTTGAGTGTTGCAATAGAAGTAGTACGGAGACAACAGCGAAACATGTAAGTATCAAAGAATTTTCAATTTTTTAATTCTTTTTATTCGGGGCTGAAATTCGTTTTGCATTTTTTCTCATTTCTTTACTTTGTTATGCTTTCAGACATTTAATTACTGCAGCTGAACAATGCCAAGAAAACAAGAATCTGGTTATCAACATAGAAAAAAGCAACTAGAAAAACGGAAAAATGTAGAAAAACAAGCTGGGTCATTAGAAAAATATTTGAAATTACAACACCCGCAACCATCTACATCTACTAGTAAAGCTGAGCAAGAGTCCTCTGAAGACATTGAAGAAAAAACTGAGGAGCAGTTAGAAGAGGGAGAAGAGGAAATTCAAGAACATCTCCACATCTACCAGTAAAGCCCAGCAACAACCGTCTGATGACATTGCAGAAAAAACTGACCAAGAATTAGGAGACGGACAAGAGGAAAGGAAATTCATCAGCATGTAACAGCCCCTTTCCCACCCGAACTTGCCGAAGATATAATAAGTGATGATCCTGGTATGTGGCCAGATAATTTATCAAATAACTCTATTCAAATCTTGGTAAAAAATCAACCTAAGCAAGTAAAAAAACGTAACTATCCTGCCGATGAGAAGGGACGTATATTATTATAGAACATTGCCAAATGGGGAGAAATGCGAAAGAAATTGGTTATTGTACTCGGTATTGAAAAATTCAGTTTTTTGTTTTAGTTGTAAATTATTTATAGAGAGCATAAGCCATACTTTAGTCACTGAAGGTTCAGCTGACTGGCAACATTTATCGTTGATATTATCCAGGCATGAAAAAAGTTCAATACACATTAAAAATTGCAACAAATGGATAAAACTAGCAAAAGCATTTAAGACCCAACAACTATAGACAAAATTCAACAAGAAGTTTATAATATTGAAAAAAAACATTGGTATGACGTGATAGAACGAATTATATACTTCATACAATTTTTGGCTCGTCAAATCGATACACACATATAAATGATATGTTAAATTCTCTGGGTTGGTTATTGGTGGATCAGTGCATTAAAAAGGCAAATATTTCCTTAATCTATAAGATTGAAAATGGCTTAGTACCGCAATACTTAAGTTCATTTTTGGAGAGAAGATGTAATATGCATTCATATAATATTCGATCTAAACAAAACTATTATATTCCCACAATGAAAACTAGCAAACTCCAAAAATCGCTATTCTATGAGGGAGTTTGTCTTTTTAATGACTTGCCTCCCGATATTAAATCTGCTGAAAATATACACGCATTTGATAAATTATTAAATAGTTACTTAAGGCATCAATAATTTTATATCTACATAATGTGTATTGTGCAATGTGTAACATTTTATGTAACTTACTAGCCATGTGCTAAATAAATCTTATCTATCTATCTAAAATCTCGCGTTTCGTGGAAAATCAAATAAACTTTTTGATGCCAATAACGGGAATTTTTTAAAACTTGTTGAAATGGTGTTAAATTCGTTGCTACTATGTCAGCCCACGTAAGACGAATTAAAACTTCAAAAAGTTTGAAATATATGCCCACTTATCTGGGCGACAAAATTCAGAACGAAGTCCTAAATTTATTGTCAAATGAAATAAAAGAATCTATTTTGGGAATGGTACAAGAGTCAAAATATTTCTCTTTAATATTAGACTGCACACCCGATGCTAGTCACACGGAACAATTAACGATAATCATTCGTTTCGTAAAACTAAACACCACATCTAGAAAGGTAGAAGTCCATGAACATTTCTTAGGTTTTTGCCCTATTACAAATTCGACAGGTGAAGGGTTAAGTGAATTTGTTATAGCAAAATTGGAGGATCTAAATTTGAACATTTACAACATGCGTGGTCAAGGTTATGACAATGGAGCGAATATGAGAGCGGTTCACAACGGTTTACAGAGAAAAATTTTAAACATCAATCCTCGTGCCTTTTTCGTGGCTTGACCTTGTAGTTAATGACGCTGCAAAAATCAATTTCGAAACTGTTGATTTTTTTAATACAGTTCAAGAGCTGTTTGTATTTTTTTCTTCGTCCACACAAAGATGGGGAGTTTTAGAAACTCACATACAAAGTTTAACATTAAAGCCTATATCGCAAACAAGGTGGGAGAGTAGAATTGATGCAGTTTTACCTTTGCGATTTCAACTTCCTGAAATTCACGACGCATTACTAGATATTGTAGAAGATTCAAATAAAGATTCTACTACGCGCCATCAAGCCAAGTGTTTAGCAGCCAAAATTCAATTTTTTAAATTTATTTGCTGTATTGCAGTTTGGCATGAAATTTTGTCAAAAATTAATGTTGTAAGTAAAATGATCCAACAGCCAAGTTAAATCTTGGAATATGTTTGGACTTAATAAATAATCTCATCACATTTTTTCAAACAAAACGTAGCGATGAAGGTTTTTCCGACTGTATATATACTGCAAAACAAATAGCTGAAGAGATGGAGGTAGAACCAACATTTCTCGATAATTTCACTGTGCGACGAAGAAAAAAGAAAACCCAATTTCAGTATAAACATTCAAATGAAAGTGTGCATACCCCCGAATTAAATTTCAAAATTAATTTTTATTTGATTGTAATAGACACGGTTTTAAGTTCCTTAAATAATAGATTTGACCTACTAAAAGAACACAGTAGCATGTTTAATTTTCTTTATAATGTGCACGGTTTAAAAGAAGTTGAAGATGAAGCCATTTTAAATAACTGCAAAGACCTACAACTAAAACTGTCTGACAGAGGCATATAAAAGAATAGTTAATCAATTACAGGAAAAGATCGACTACCCTGATATTCGCCGTGACCGAAACAATATATAGCAACTAAAGAAAACAATTATTTATTTAAACATACAAGGATTAAATACAAATAAAACACAACTGTTATGGATGGTGAATCAGAATATACCACTACTTATTTGCCTTTCCGAGACACATGTTACTGAAGACTATACACAAACTGAAATTGACATTCCTGGATACAATGCGATATGTAGTTTATCTGTAAGTGTCCACACAGGTGGTACAATAATCTATATAAAAAAGGGGTACAAATACAGTGAAATCGTAAGAATTCAGGACAACATGAACATGTGGGTAACAGGAGTTGAAATATCTATAGACAGAAAGAAATACTACATCTACAGTTTATACCATTCTCCCAGTACGAGCCATTCTCAATTCCTGGAAAAATTTGAAGATTTTGTTGAAAGCATAAGCCTTGACGGTATCTTCATAGTATTAGGCGATTTCAATATTGACTTAGCAGGAAACTCATTTTATTCAAAAAAGTTCAGTGACTTGATCAGTAAATGTGGTATTTATCAACTCGTTAATAGTTTTACACGTGTAACAAAGGAATCTTCTACAAGAATTGACCTGTTGCTAACAAATCAAAAAAATATCAGTCATGAAGTGCATTCTACACCTAAAATAACAGACCACTCAATTATTTCTGTGAATCTCAAGAATGAAGTGTCCAGTGAGAAGTATAGATCCGTGAAATTCCGAAACTACAAAAACATGAACATGACCAGTTTTCAGCTTCAATTAATAGATATGACATGGCCTTTAAGTACAAATGTAAATGATTTGGCTAATGCTTTGGTAGAAAATTTGTTATCTGCATTAAATGAATTTGCTCCGGAACAACAGAAGATTATATATGGAAAATGAGGAAGCCAAAAATGGTGGAATGAGAAAACTAATGAAGAAATAAAAGTGAGAGACCAATTGTATAAAAGAGCGGTAATAACTAAAACGGAGGAAGATTGGCAGAAGTATAAACAGCAAAGAAATAAAGTTGTAACGATAATACGAAATACAAAGGTCAATTACTACAATGAAAAAATAGACCAAGTAAAAAACAATGCTTCGGAAATGTGGAAAACACTTAAAACTCGGTTAGACTCGAAAGGAAGTGAAAGCTTTAAAAATCAAATATTCTTTGATCGAAAATTGGTGATAGACAGAGAAATATGTGAGCATTTCAATAAGTTTTTCATAGACAGTATCAAAGAAATTGCACAAAATATAGCTCGTACTAAAACGCTTAACAAAACTGTGGAAATGATAAGTGTCCGAAGTAAAATGGAGAAATTCAGTAAACTAGAAATGTGTGACCTAAGGAAAATTATAACAAAAATGAGGACCAAGGAAAGTAGCACAGATGGCATTACTGTTAATTTACTTAAAGCAGCATTTGAAACAATTGGTGATAAAATTTTAAATTTAGTTAATTGCAGTTTGGAATATGGAAAATTCCCAGATAACTGGAAGACAAGTACTGTTGTGCCTATAGAAAAGAAACCTGCAACTATACGCTGTGAAGAGTTTAGACCCATTAATATGGTTCCACCATACGAAAAATTGTTAGAACTTTGTGTTAATGAGCAAATAGTGCGTTATATCGAAACAAACAACATTCTTACAGACTATCAAGCTGGTTTTAGAAGTAAAAACTCGTGTGAGAGTGCTTTGCAGAGTGTGTTGTTTAATTGGAAAGGTGCTCTACATGAAGGAAAACTGATTGGTGTAGTGTTTTTGGATTTCAAACGTGCCTTTGAAACTATAAACAGGGACATATTGTTGCTTAAAATGGAAAGATATGGTTTTGGACAGCCTATACTGGAGTGGTTTAGTGACTATTTACATGGCAGAAGTCAAATGACAAGGTATGGAGATGTATCATCTAGGGAACGAACAGAATACGGCGTGCCTCAAGGGACGGTGCTCGGTCCGACGCTTTTTATATTATATATTAATGACATTGTAAGAGTAATTAGTAAATGTAAAGTACAGTTGTTTGCTGATGATAGAATAATTTATGTAATGGGAGATAAGGTGGATGAAATAATAGATATTCTAAATAATGAATTAAAAAATCTATTAGAATGGTTAAATAATAATTCACTACAACTTAATCTTGAAAAAACAAAAATGATGATAATAAAAAATAAAAATTGTACGTTGGATTTTAGTTCAGATAATGTTGTGAAAATTAATAATAAAAATATCGAGAGAGTAGCTCAATTTAAATATCTAGGTTGTATATTAGATGATACTTTGTCATTTTCTGAACATTTTAAATATATCACTAATAAAATAGCAAAAAAGGTAAATGTACTGGGACGTATGTCAAAAAATTTAAGTAAATGGGCAAAATTAACAGTATATAAAACAATTATTGCTCCCCATTTCTATTTTTGTTCTTCATTGTTATTCCTGATGAATGTCACACAATTAGATACACTTCAGAAAAAACAAAATAAAGCTCTGCGTATAATTTTAGGCTGTAACAGGTATACTAGAAGAACTGATATGCTAAATGCTACTAATTTGTTAAGTGTAAGACAGGCTGTTACATATAATACCATGGTATTTATATTTAAGATGTTAAATAATAGGTTACCCGAGCATCTGCTTAGTAACTGTAAATTTGTTAGAGATGTGCATGAGCATAACACCCGTTCAAGAGATAACTTTTACTTATCGAAAGTTAGTTCTAACGTAGACAAAAATTCCTTGTACTATAAAGGGCTAAAGCAATATAATGAGTTACCTGAGCATGTAAAAAACTGTGATAACCTTGTTAAATTTAAAAAAGCTTGTGTTACCTATATTAAAAGTTCTATTGTACTGTAGGTTAAGTTTTTCTTAGTTCTTGTGTGAATATGTTATGTATTTATTTGCTAGCTATTTGCTAATAAACAAAGATTATTATTATTATTATTAGTAGTAGAAATGAAGCGGACATTGATGCCCTAGAACTTTACCAAGAAATAAATGTTTTGAAGTATATGCTAAGACCTCGTATGACTGCGTTTAACGTACTGGAATATATTTTAGAAAACAGTTTATGCACTACGTTTCCTAACACTGTGATTGCGCTAAGAATTTTACTAACTTTGCCTGTATCAGTAGCATCAGGCGAACGATCATTTTTCAAAACTCAAAATTATTTGAGAACCACCATGACCCAAACCAGACTGGTCAATATGGCTACAATTTCAATAGAACATGAACATGCCGAGCAACTACAACTTCATGAATTTATAAAAAAGTTTTCGGAATAAAAACCAGGCGCGTTGAGTTCTTGTAAATACTTAGATTTATTCTAATCATAATTATGTTAGTGCCTATATTTACTGTTATTTTGTTAAAAGTTCAGCCATTTTATTTATGTATTAAACTTCTTAAGGTTTTTTTCTTTTGTATTTTATTTTATATTTTTATTCTGTATTTTTAATATAGGAAATTTCTTTGTGAGTTTGAAGTTTTTTTTTACTTTTGAAAGTACTACTAGAGTTAGGGGCAACAAAAAATATCCGCACACAGGCAACCAAAATATGCGGCGCGGCCCTGATTTAACTTATAAGAAGGTAATTAAAGGCCACAGCATATATCTAACTGTAAGCAAAAATGACAGCCAATTTTATGGGAGTATTTAAATGCCAGTTTGAATATTGGTACAATACAAAATTTATCATTCTTAGAAGAAAAGGTGCTCTACAAATAACTTCTATGCACGAGCACATTTCGTGCCATATGTTCAAACTCGTCGCCCACTCTTGGAGCAGATTACACATCACGTACGGCGACAACCATACCAATCTGTCACCGGAATGATATAGTACAATCTTTTAATTAAAATAGGCTAGAATGTTCCGGTATTAGTATAGTACTAGCAGTCCAGTGAGACAAATGTCTCATTTAATAAAACAAAAAAGACCGTTTTGCATATTGAACGCGTATTCACCACATGTACGTATATGACGTCATTGTTGGTAGCAAACTACCAGTCGCATTCGCCTTGATAAAATTTGCCTAGAATCTAACCTAAAAAGTTAGGATTAGGATAATTAAGATAATAATTAGTGTTCGAGACTGAAATTCGGTTCCTGACCTGAGATGACCATTCCAAACATATAACTTTAATAACTTTTTTCTCTATCTCTTACGGTTTGGCTGCTGAAACAGCGTCCCGGACAAGTCTATTATATATATATAGATTTTCCTAATTTTCAATTTTTTCTGTTGTGGCGACGTAGTTTTAGTTTTTTCCGACGTGGCGTGATACTATACTAATACCGAATGTTCCGACTATTTGTTAACATTCAGTTTTATTTTTTGTTCAAATTGTCAAGGATATTTACAAGTTAGCAATGTGAAATACAAGATAAAAATCACAGTGCAATGAGTAACACTAGTGTTAAGCACTTAAAACAAGAAATTATACAATTATTTTAACTAAACAGAAAAATTCACATTAACATCTCTACCACAGTAGTATTCACCTGCTTCCCTAGTGTATTTTAAAATATTTTTCTCACTATAAAACTTAGTTTCTTACTTCTAATTTATTAATTCACAAAAATACTCATCTCTACTGAAGTAAATTAAGGCCGCAGCATCACTGAGCCGCCACTAGCCAGCAACAACCATCAACTAAAATTCCAGCATGCGTAATGATATGCGGCTGGCCTCACTGACATACCGCTAGCCACCAACCACTTTGAAATTTCCAACCTGCTGGAAATTTTGTGGATGCCGTTGGTTAGCAAGAGCTAGGTAACCGTTAGGGTTTTCTGTTCTGTGGGTATTATCAAATTTGTTAGCACCACTTAGCTATTTGAATCGGAACTGTCTGAAGACACATTTTCAAAACGCAAAATAAACGTTTTCCTACATAACCTCACTTATTGCGTTTTAACAGCCGTTACAATGTATAAAAATGTTGGTAAATATGTAAATGCTCACAGCTGGCTTCAGTGGGACAGCAGCGGGTTATCTTAGTTGATAGCCTAGGGATGTGCGGTACGATACGATATTTTGAAGTACCGGTACATTGTCTTCCGATACTCGATATTTTGTACCGATATTTCAGTCAGCGATCCAATCCAATACGATTTATTTTTGGTCAGTATCGGATCGGCAGGACCGATCCTGGATTTTTGCCGCCTGTGTAGAAATAATTCATCTTTTGACTATATACTGAAATTTTTTATTTTTAATATAAAAAGTTTAAAACTAGACATTTTGACAAAACCAATGGGAAAAGGTCCACAATATGCCCTTTTTCTTCAAGGGTAAAAACCTAAGCCATGTGCAAATATTACTTTTATGGAACTAACAGTTCTTGAAGTCTTAAATGGTCGAACGTAGATAACTTTCAATAAGTAATTTTCAGCTTCTACAAACGCAAGAACAAAAGTCAAAACAAAATGATTTTGCTGACCCGAAATGTTTCTGTTTAATATGTGTACGTATTACGCTTCGAATTTCGGCTAGTACAGCAAAATTGTAAAAATAATGACTAATTCTGGTGAACTGGAGCTCTCATGTATCGCAACAAATTTTTATGGTGATGATTAAATATCCAAAAAGAACTTCATTATTCAGCTTAACTGTATATAACAGCAACAGCAACTTCTCACTAGGATATCGCAGTGAAATTCGGTAAATCCCCGAGAAAAATTTTATACTCGAGATTATAAAAAATTGTGCCTATAAGGCAATTACCACAATTGTGTCACTCGTCACTCCATCGCGGTCGCTGTGGGTGTTCGGTAAATTAATTTATTTGTTCCTCACTTGTAAACATCAATTTATCAAGTCACTGTACTCACCTTGAAAATGTTTCTTAACTGGCTAGCCAGTAAATTTTTTACTGGCTAGCCAGTTATATTTTACAAGCGTGCTCATAGATAAATGATAGCGTGCAAAGCCAGAGTTGTCTTCCTTAGTATGTGTCATATTGATTAATTTAGTTGCTTGTCAGTTTGACATTTTGAATAAATGGTGAATTTCTAGTTATTTACAAGTGAGGAACAAATAAAACATTCAACAATACACGCCAGGTAACCATTTTTACTGGCTCAAGGATATGACAGGCTCGCCTAACGGCTCGCCAGTCATCCCAATCCTATCGCCAGTAAAACCTGTTTTACCTGGCTTGTAATGTTAAATACTATAACAGTTCTGTTTTTATTATCAGTTTTCTTTTATTATTCAGTGAAATTGTGGTTTATATTGTGCTTTTTTTAAACAAATATGCCACCTTCAACCAGTAACGTTTGGAAAGTATTTATTAAGATAGATTCTGGAGGAAAATGCAGACTGTGTCAGTGCGAAATTAAAAGTTCAGACGGAATTACAAATTTAAGAACAGTTCGAAAACGAAAAGAGAAAAATGACCATAATTTATTTATTTATAAAAATAACTATATCAAGTGGTATATTGTTCGAATCGTTGAAAAATTGTCTTTTTTATAAAGTCATGGCCGACTATAGTTTCCATTAGAAAAAACACAAATTTGTGTCATAACTCAAAAATTATTGCTTAAATAAAAAATTTGGTTAGACTGTTATTAAGCATATAATTATCTACAACTTTTTTATTTGCACATTTTTTCTAAGGTCAATAATAACAGAGCTATAGGCACCGAACGAAATTATAAAAAAATCATTTTTGCGAAATATCTAGTTAGCCTTGCATTTTTTCCAAAAAAAACGAAACGCTCATTAAATTGAGCTCGTAAAACTGCAATTCTTTCCCCAGTTAACCGTCTCTCTATCTCCAATACTTTCCGAGATCCTCATGCTAAACTTTCAAAACAACTCTCCCTGTACACTTTTAATGTTTCAGTTATTATATTCATGTTAGTTTTAAAGTTTTTGAGCGTTTATATGTATACTATTTAATAAATGTATTTCTAATACTGATTTTGCAATTATTTATTGTTGATTTCTTGATTGTTACGCCACTATTATTGCTAAACTTCTATTTGCTATACTAGGACTCTAAGTGTGGCATAAATAAATTTAGAAAATATCCCGGATCGATTGTGTACCGGTATTTCGTGTACCGGTACTTTTGTATACGATACTGCCCCGAACCGGTACTTTTAAGTCGATACGATACGATACGATGGTACCGGTACTTTTCGGTGTATCGAACATCCCTATGATAGCCGCTGATGGTTGTGGGTGGTGGCGGCTTAAGGAGCGTTTTCACGGGTCGATTGTAGTCGAACGATCACTGAATCGAAAGCAAATCGAACTCAAACTGAATGTGTAAATCAATTTTCCATTTGGTTGTTTGGCGCAGTTTTTGATTCAATCAAAGTAGAGACACACTACTTTTGTTGAACGACTTTTGCCGAAAGTATGTCGAATAACTGTAATTGAACGTGTAAACAACTTGGATCAAGTTGTTTGCAAGTTGTAGCAGCAAGAATCAACTAATCCATGTAGATGCCACGTAGTGGTATGTGATGAAAAACACATATTGATTGTTTCATTTAATAAAATTGTATTGACAGAAAAAACATATAACATGGTATAACAATGGACAGATGCTGATATGAGTAAATTCTTAGAAACCGTCCATTCTCAGATCTTTTCTCAAAATCCACTTCTTAATATTTACTGTCAGATTGCACAACATACTATTTGTGCTTCCACATTTATTATTTTGCTTGACGCCATTTTAAATTTTAACTATCGCTTCAATGCGATTGTCTGGTGTAAACCTTTCTTCATGTTTGACCCCCGTTGAACGACCCAAGCCGTTCGACTCCAATCGACCTGTGAAAACGCGCCTTTAGTGAGACTGCTACCTAAGTCTATCAAAGACCTACAAATCACACACCCAAAAATTACTTCATAATAGATAACAGATCACTGAACAATAAATGCAGTTTGTTACAGCTCTTTTAATGCACTTAGTTTTTCCAAGAAAACGTTTTGTTTGTCAAATCCTCCGACTGTGAGGAGCTCTCTTTCTTAGTTTATTGAAATTGTAACGTAAGGTGCTGATTGACACCTCAAATGTGGCAGAATACTGACTCGATATGAGAATTTTAAGCAAAAAGATTTCGACAGAACAAGATTTGAGGCAAAAGAATTTCTATCTTTTGTTTAGCACCATTTCGCTTTATTTGGATTTTAATTAAACTTGTTAACGTTACTTGTACTCTATGTACATTATAAATTAGTAAAACCACTAGTACTCACTCGGTTATACATGTTTATTAACCCTTTCAAGATGTGCATCTCAACTTTCCAATGGAACACAGAAATTTGTGCTTGGTGCTTTGCTTGCTAATTGACATGACGCGATGGCTACGTACTGCCAACACCGGCACTTTCAAATTCCCCTGCTCTAGCCCTGAGTTACTGCGTGCAACGTTGCCAACTCTTGAAATTTATCCTCTAATAATAATGTTGAATATTATCCATTCACAAAACTCATGAACTGTCAATGTCAAATTTTTAAAATATTTGCTGAGCGTACCTGGAAATTATAGATTTTTTGGGAATGTACTGTGGATCTAGTAATTTCTAGTAATATTTAAAGTTAAGGTTATGTTACATGTGTCAAAAATCACAACTATTTTCTTCTAGTTTTTCCTTGTAATAATCAACTACAGCCTTTTTTCCCTCTCCAATAATAAAACCCTCTTTCGTTTCTGTTCCATTGCAATTATTTAAGTGTATGCACAAAAATTAAAGAATTTGGGAGGTTATTTTTTTTACAAGAAAATGTGACATAAGTCAAGTTTTTAAATTTCTAACATTTCAGTGCTGCCAAAATCAGCAAGTAGAAGTTCCAAAACAAAATTTAAACAAGGTACCAACTTGACAGCGTTTTGACAGTTCACGAGTTTTGTGAATGGATAGTAACTACAGTCTAACTTTTTTCAACATGGCCCAGAGCAGGCCACAACTTCTAGGGCCGGTTGCAGAAAGCAATGTTAAGTCTGGTGTTAGCTAACGCGACGTCAAAGTGAACAAAAACGAATCAAATCTCAAATGCTTATGGTAACTAATACATTAGTAAACAAAATTTGATGCGATTTTGTTCACTTTGACGCGATGTTAGCTAACACCAGACTTAACATTGCTTTCTGCAACCGGCCCCTAATATTTTTTTCTACTCCCGCATGTATATATTCTGTTTTCTTCACAATCTACAGAATGGATATGTAGGCAATTTATTGTAGTCAACTGAACGTATATGATTTCATATCCACACAAGGGTGGATATGAAATACACCAATCACAAACCACGTTAGTCGTGATTACCTAGGCAACTTTCATTAATTGTTTGTTTTGCAATGGGCACGCCCTGCTGTGCCCTGTTTGTGGCAAACGTGATTTTGTTGTAAGATATCTTATTAATTAGCGTTGAATACATTTTCTTTTAATTTTCCATTCTTTTCCATTGATAGGTCGTAGAAAAAATACACTGTACAACTCGAGTGAAATGTCCATATCCACTCTCGTTGTACAAACTACTATTACAGCGTACTAACTCAATCATAAAAGTATCACTAACGTCACTTTTAATAGGTGCTTGAAGCAGGGGCGTATCCAGCTCAAAACGGAAGAGGGGGCAGCTTTCTGAATTCAACCTTTTTCATGGGGGAGGGGGGTTATGGGAGGGGGTGTTATGCAATAATACACAATAAAAAATCGGGAGTGTGCTCCCCTAGACTTTCTCGCAAATACCTTGAAGCAAACTGGTACTTTACTTGAATGGATACCGCTACCTGTTTAGGAAAAATGCCACTTCCGGTTAACCGATTTCGCTCAAAATTTAATAGGAATCTACAAATTTTGAATAATGACTATGTACATAATTTCAAGGGTCTAGCTTATTTCGTTTTTAAGTTATCGTGTTCACACACACACATACACACACACAGACATAATTCGAAAAATGTTTTTTTCGGACTCTAGGAGGTCTAAAACGTCAAGATTCGTCAAAATCTCGAAGTCGATTTTTTTGACGATTACAATACTTTCTCTATACTACCGTATGCGAGAAAGTAAAAAAGGAAGAACAGTGAACACCATGTATCTAAAAAAAATTGGAACTATAGTTCGCGAAGGTTAGTTGCAATTTTTTTAACTAGAGCTTCCATTAATTGCTCCTTGTTTGCAAAAACCCATTGACGATGAATACTGAGCATGGCTAACCCACTATTTGCACTAATAGTGCTTCTTAGCAATGTTTTAATTCGGCAAAGGGTGCTAAATGAACGCTCTATAGTGCTTGTTGTGTAGGGTTGTGAAAGCAATATCAATAGCGCCTTTTTAATGGTCGGAAAAAAGAATACGCTCTTTTTTAAAACCTCAATGATGTCTGGCACTTACTGGACATCATTCCACATTTTCAACCACAATTCCCTTTCTCCTTCAATGCCTTCCAAATTGTAAAAGGTTGCACAAGATGAAATACTTTCATTCCATTCCTCCAAAGAAACATGCAGGCGATGCAGAAAACCTGACTTCTAAAGATGATATGATGGAATCCGAGTAAGGAATTATTGGAAACCTTCTCAAAAATTCGGATGGATTTTCCTCTGGAGGGTTGCTTCTATGCTTTTATCGGCCAGCAACACGAGTGGCGGTTATATCCACATTCAACTGCTTCAAAACGTCAGCTGTGGCGTTCTCTGCATCTTTCCGATGATGTCTTACCATGTCGAGAATAGTTTGAATGTGCTGGTTGCCTTTGACTATGTTAAGTATCTTCGATTGAAGTGTATTTGCTACGAGTTCCAGCATAGAGGATTATTTGGCAATTAATGCTACCGACACAACAATTGAAGATCTGCACGTTGCTGCATGCATTTGATATGCATTTTTTCTTGTTGCTCTAATGCAGCAACAATATCAAAAAAGTGATCCTTAAAAACACGGTTGCTCTTGTACTTCTCTGACCATCTTGTTTCACATAATTTAGGAATGGTAACAATAAGCTTGCGTCGTAAAACGAACTCGTGAAAAAAAAATGATTATCTCCTTGATAGTTCCAACGCAGTTTTGAAGTTCTGGAATAATGTTTAAGTCGTTCACGCCAAGGTTTAGCTTGTGCGAGGAGCAATAGAGTCCAAGGCTTTTTTGTACTTTTGCCTCACAACCCCCTGCACACCCATTTATTTCCCAGACATGGTAGAACATCCGTCAAAGCCTAATTCCACACATCTATCAGGTTCTAGGTTTAAGTTTGTCGAAAAATCTTCAATGGATTTGGCAACTCTTATAGCATTAAGTCTTTCAAGCTCTACAGAGCCTAAAAATTCTTCTTCAATTTCGTTCTATTTTTTCTATTTTATTTTAAATTTTATCCACCTTGGAAGGGGGGGGGAGGTGCCCTCCCTTTCCCCTCCCTGGATACGCCCTTGGCTTGAAGCTTTTGAAGGATATACAGTTTAAAATTTTATGAGCTCATTTTGGTTTTTGGGTAATGTAACATTTTTATAAAGAATACTTTCTTTAGATAAATTGATAATTAAAAAAGTTTTCATATGTAGAGAACTTAATGGGACACCCTATACGGTGTGTCCCCGGATAGGTGAAACGACTCTTGTGAAAGGTAAAAAAATCTCGATTTAAATTTTCATTTTTTGGGGTTCAGCCCTGCTCGGTTAAAGGCGAATTTCTAACATCATTTCAGTTTTGAAAAATCAAGTATGCCTTGGAAATTTTCAAAAAACCCTATTTTTCTGGAAGATAAAGTACCCTTTATGTGGCAAATACGACAAAAAGTTATAAAGAAAAATTGTTTAGAATAAACATCTAGGCTGCTATACCAAATTTCAAAATCCTCGGCCAACTTTCATCTCTCACATTTCTTTGTATGTTCATTTCTCAAATCAAAGAATTTTATTTTTAATAAAGTTTTTTTATTATGAAATTTAAAAATTTGTTAAAAGTATTTGTTTTTCCAATAAAAATCTTTGTTAAAAGTAAAATTCTTTGATTTGGGACCTAAACATAAAAAGAAATTGTGAGAGATCAAAGTTGGCTGAGGATTTTGAAATTTGGTATAGGGGCCGATGTTGATTCTAAACAACTTTTCTTAATAACTTTTTGTCGTATTTGCCACATAAAAAGTGTTTTACCTTACAGAAATAGTAGATTATGTTATTAGGAGTAAAAGTGATACTTTATGTGGCGAAGCTGAAGTTTATTTAGCCGAACGTTAGTGAGGCAAATAATTCAGCTAAGCCACATAAAGTCACTTTTACTCCGAATAACATATACTATTTTATCCGCAAACGTATTCAGGTAAATTTCATTAATATGCATTAAAAAAAAGGATGCATCGGCCAGGAATCGAACCCAGGTCACCCACGTGACAGGCGAGCACTGTACCCCTGCGCCAACCTCTGTTGTTCAAATAACGCGCTACTGTAATGATATATGAACATACTGAATCACCCGAGCTAATAGCACACGGCCACAGCAGCTGTCACACCATAACCCACGGCGACAGATGCTCCGATCCGCTGCTTAAAGGTTTATTTATAAATTTATAAATTAAAACTTTTTCGTACTCCTTTTGAAAATAAAAACCAGCCTACGATCTAAGTCTAAAAATTAGCAAAATATTAAGCCATCATACAATTTAATCAGTCCAGTATCTTCGGAGGAGAAAGCGAACAAACATAGAAGGAAAGAAAGAGAGCAAAGATTTTGTGTGCTTAGGCAGATAAAGTACGCAAAAGTTGCTATTTTATCTGCTTAGGCAGATAAAGTGACACTTTTACCTTGTCAATAAAGACACATAAGTTGTCACTTTTCTGACGTTTGCGGATAAAATAGGTTTTTCTTCAAACGGCAGTAAAATATGGCATTATATTGCTGGATTGATGATGCTAAACAGTCACTCGTCAGCGGCAGATAATGTTATTATCTGCCGCTGACGAGATCAAGTAATTTTCTTCGAATTTTGTTCACAAAGTTGTAAATAATTTGTTATAAAAACGTTTGAAGAAAAAATACTATATGTTATTCGGAGCAAAAGTATCTTTATGTGGCTCGGCTGTACTTATCTGCCTCGCAAGCTCGGCAGATAACCAGTCCAGCCTCGCCACATAAAATATAACTTTTGCTCCTAATAACATAATATACTATTTTTGAAAATTTCCAAGGCATGCTTGATTTCTCAAAACTGAAATTATGTTGAAAATTCGCCTTTAACCAAATAGGGCTGAACCCCAAAAACTGAAAATTTAAATCGAGAATTTTTTAGCTTTCACAAGAGTCATTTCACCTATCCGGGGACACACTGTATAGGGTGTCCCATCAAGTTCTCTACATATGAAAACTTTTTTAATTATCCATTTATCAAAAGAAAGTATTCTTTATAAAAATGTTACATTACCCATAACCCAAAATGAGCTCATAAAATTCCAAACTATCTGATATGATACTAGGTGAATCAAAAAATAATAATTCAGCTAAAGAACGAAGTACCCTTTTTTCTGAAGATAACAAGAAATGCTACTTAGAATAGGTATTAGAGTTCTTGTATTGAGCAGTTTAAGTGATTTTCCAATGACCTGTTGCTTCTCTGACTGCCATTTCTGTAAATTGCTTCTCTGAATGCAATTTGTATGACACATTATTTTGGAAAAGGAAATTAATTACAGAAGGCCGTCTTTTCACAATTTTGCGTAACTGTTTATTCTGAATACCATTTCTAAGTAAAATTTTTTGTTATCTTTAGAAATAAGGGTACTTTACGCTTTAGCCGAATTATTATTTTTTGGCCCTCCTTGTATAATATCAGATAGTTTTGGAATTTTACGTGCACCTTTTTGCTTTTGGGTAATGCAGAATATAAAGAATACTTGTTTGATAAATGGATAATTAAAAGTCTCCCGTATGTAGACAACTTTATGGGACACCCTGTAGATACAAACACTAGGTACACCTATTGTACCAACCATGGAGGGAAGGAGACCGATTGCCATTGCCATGCTACAGAATCTGCGATGACATTTACGGCTCTTTAATAGTACAGTATCTACCACTGGCAGCGCTGGTGTTTCTGCCGGGTCCTCGATCTGTTACGTGATCGTGGCATACGACCGCTAGGACAAATGAAAACGTAAACTAGACGTAAACAACTGATCCGGCGCGGAACATTTGCACTGGGAGTAGCAGAATACGGTACTACTAAAGAGCCGTAAATATCAACGCAGGTTTTGGCGAGCGGCCTGTATGGGGATCGGTCTCCTTACATCTTACTCCATGGTGCCAACATAACCAAGACATACAGTTTTTTTGACCTAATTCTCATATTGCGTCAACATGAGCAATTATTCTCGCTTTATCCGTATTTCAAATTTGTGCCGGCATTTTGCATAATGGAATAATGACTTTTGATGACATTTATTAATTAGAGTTGTCAGTGTCAGCAATAATTGTTTTCGCATTTTGAAGATTAGGTCAAAAAAAGTGTTACGTTTTTTTGGGCGCGTCTGTACTTTTTTGGTGTCATCTCTTTCTCAAGCAAAAGAATGATTATATATTTATCTTTGTTTCAATTGCGCTGTCAACCCTGAAGCAAAAGCACCAAAATTTAAATTGTCAAGATGGTATATGTTATGATAGAAATGACAAACTGACACTGAGGAATCATGTATTGTCAATTAATTTCAAAAACAAATACGTTATAACCAATAGGTTCTAACCAGTTTTCATCTTTTGGTAAAGGCTGTACATATTAGAACTTCTAACGCTTTTTTACTTCCTTTTACGATAAAGGAAGTAGGCTATTGAATTCACTCCAAAAATTCGAAATTGAGTTTTTAACAGATTTTCACGCTTTAGAGTCCCTTGAACCCAAAAAACATGTTTTTGTTCATTGGTCTGTCTGTGTGTCTGTCTGACAGTGAACAGAATATCTCAAAAACGGAAAGAGGTATGGCGTGGAAACTTCATATATAAGTTTTGTATACTATCTAGATGCGACAGCAAGCTTCTGAAGAAAATCGCATAATCGAAAATATTGTAACGGCCTGGCGATTAGGCAGCTGCAGACTTATGAGTCACCGCTGCCGAGACGGTCTTGGAGCCAGATGCGGGCAGATGAGTCATGTTCCAGACGCCTGGACAAGCGACCTTGCAGCCAGATGTAAGGGATGACTCACGCTTCCGGAAACACGCCCGAGGTCAACAAATGCCATTGCCGGAATGTAGGAGCGAAATTATTCGGATATAAATACGTGTCAGCAGGAATCGACAGTCAGTTCTCAGTAGTTCACTTTAGATTCGAAGCGCGCGTGATATAAACCAACCCTAGTGAAATAAATAACCATATAAATCGTTAGTGTTTAAGTCGTAAATAGCCAAATAAATAATTGATGTTTGATCCAGCGCATATAAATAAATAACTGTATCGTTGTTAGAAATAGTGCCTATAGTTCGTTAGTTTGTGTAATTTGTGTTCTGCCTTGTTAATTCGTGTGTTTGTAAATTTTAATAATTAATAGTTGTAAATAAATGTTTAATACAAGGAGCGTCCTATAATTTTTAAATAGCCCGAACGTAAAAACGTAACAGTATGGTGTTTACTCTTGTAATTTTTCAGTTTTTTTTTTTATTTTTTCAAACTTTACATTTTTATTACATTTTTAATATGTATTAATGTGAGAGCTTATTTTTCAGTTA